>JAEVFN010000087.1:130298-295641 GCA_030449075.1 Murraya paniculata | reverse complement strand
CCAGTGGAAGTTGGTGGTCCCGTGCAAGCCAGCTATTGTTGCAACAAGGCGATCGAATCCAGTATGCCAACCAAAGGTTTTGCAACTCTTCCAGTTATAGGAACAGGAACTAAAGGGATTCCAATCCAAAAGAAGTGGGTATGGATTTTGATCCCGATCTGGTCTACTGGTGCAACATTGGCTTAGTCAACTCATGGTAGTGCTATTGATGTCGGTCCTGGACCCAAGACTAAATTAGTTGTCCTTCTAAGCCCGTTCCCTTTGGCTAAGTTCTTGTATTCCTTCACTCAACCTTGGCTTGATAGGCTTAGCACGATACTACGGTTCTTCAGGCCCGACTTGGCATGGTTAGGGAGAAGCTAATGCTTCGAAACCTCATGGACGGGGAATCAAAGTCAACGGTCCTCACAACGAACCTGAGAAGTAAAATCAACGGGACTCACCTCATCACTAAATATAGATTCTACGGCCGCGTTGTGAGCGAATCAAGTCATTTTACTCTCTCTCATAATCTTCCTTATCGAAGATATGTTAATTTCCATAGTCACTATTACTTCTTCTTGAGAAATTAAGGAGATTAATGAAGCCCCACCCACACTAACCAGGATAGGAGCGTATCCGAATGAATAACCCTCATCAAATGGCTCCATGTCATCATTATCCTTAGTAGTTTTTTGGTTTGGATTTTTAAAATGCGAGAAAAGTTTGGAAAAACTTTAAAACTGTGGGATTTAAAAGACTTAAAACTTAAAACGTTTAAACCACATGATTTATGTGTTTACACAGGCACGCACGCAAGACGGAGACTAGGTTATGCAATTATGACTTATTCAAGAGGTCCTATTTTTTTGTAGAGAATCCTTGTGTATTCTACGAGAATAGTTGGATGTTGCTGTCTTCTAGATATATATGAATGACCACTTTGGTCTAAATTCTAGAGGTTGATCCTCCGTCGTCTACCATACATAATTACTGAGCAACCTGAAGCCCTTCTCTAATAGGGCAGGATCGGTCTAAAAGAAGATAGAACGAACTGGATCGGAGAAAGAAAATCAAAATCATCAAATTATGCACCTGAATTTCAAAAAGAAAGAAGAGAAATTGGGCCATTTTTCAGTTTCGGGGTGAAACCCTATTACCAGACAGAAAAGGAGGTTTAAGAAGAAGAATAAGAAGAGGAAGAGGAAGATGACTATCTAAAGCCGATAGTCCAGTAGATCCTTCTAAAGCGAGTGGATGTCAAGAAAATGAATCAAACCTGTTCTCCCAGGTATTCTAAATGGTTATTGTTTATGCGCATAAACATTATTAATTGGGAGGGCCATGAGAAAGACACTTCGTACTTTCGTATCTATAATCTAAACACTTCTCAACTAACAGAATAGATAGAGCAGCAACCGCAACCAATGCTACCAGCCTATCATACTTTAAGTCCGTCAGCTGATAAACTAGGGAGGCCTCAAATGCTTTATTTTGAGGCTTGCCTCAGCTATATATATATATATATATATATATAGAGAGAGAGAGAGAGAGAGTAGTTTTTTTGGTCTGGAATTTTAAAATGCAAGAAAAGTCTGGGAAAACTTTAAAATTGTAGGGTTTAAGAGGCTTAAAACTTAAAGCGCTTAAACTACACAGTTTATACATTTTTCTAGACTTTCCCATACTTAAAAATTTCTGGATTGGAACACATAAACACACACACACAAAAATTATCGATATTTTAAAAAATATATATCTAATAAAATATTATATATTTATATTATTGAAGTTCTAATTATATATAAGTATATAATATTATATATCGATATTATAAAATATATTTATATACTAATATTTGTCACATTTACGTTGTTGAAGTTCTAAATCTATATAGAATTTTATAAATGAACACCATGTATATGCTCATCCCCCCTCCCCCCCCCACCCCTCCCTAAAAAAAAAAGAGACGAAGGGAGAATCATGCCCAATAATTGGGTTTTGATAACAAGAATTTATAAATCTATTTTGAATAGAAAATAGAATCATCTTATTAATTCGATAAATTGGTTAAGAACTTTAACCTTAATCCAATACGGAAAAAAAATTGTATTAATTCGAACCCAACTCATTTAATAATAGTATAAAATTTAAAAACTTATACTCATATTATATATCGTATATTCATGTCAAATAATCAAATTATGTCAAATTTATCATGTCAAATTTTGTCAGCTCTATTGATTACAAGCAAACAAAGCAAAATATATTAGTAAACTGTAGACTAAGATATTCAAGGTAACTCACAAAGGAAAAATAATTAATAAATTAGGCCTTTTTTTGAAACTCTGAAACTAACTGTTTTCCAAAGCATTACACGCTTCTGCTTTTATATTATATATGTGTGTATATATATAGGCGGATGCATGAAGAAAAACTAAAGCTTGAGGAAAATCACAAGTGGGAAAAAAAATAAATGGCTCTGAAACTAAACACACGCTCCTTCTTCGTATCCAAAAAGCTCCCTTATTCTCAATCTCACAGTCAGAGTATCATCAGAATCAGATCATCTTCTCCAGTGTTGATGTGCTCTACTGTTGGTGCCAAAACTAAGTAAGTTTATTTATTTATTTTTTAATTACTATTACTATTTTCAGTGTTTGGGACTGATATGTGCGCTGCCAAAACCCAACTATTAAGGTGTTTGGTTATGATTTTGATTCCACAGCAGAAAATTATTTTACCAAATACCAAGAGTTTTTACTCCACAGCTATGGTTTTTACTCCACAACAGTTGTAACTTAAAAGTTAGAGTACCTCACTCGCACCCCAAGTTGCTTTCTGCTATCATTGAAATGTGTTTTGCTTAAATTTAGTCTGCGAAGTAATCAGTTAATAATTTTTTTTCAAAGACAAGCATGGTTATATGTGCAGCATAATTCACCAACTGATGTTGCATGCTGTGTGATTTAATTAGCACAAAACTGAGATACTATGCATGCCAGTCTCTGATTTTCTAATTTTGGTCATGTTGATGTGCGTCGAGCTCTTTCAGCATGCACCAACAATTGATTCACACGAAACTACGACACACTCAAGCTGCGTGGTGTTGTGTGCGCTCACAAGTCACATATATTGACTACATGATTGAAGGACCAACGAAATGTATTGCCAGAAAAATAGATTTTGGTGTCAAGATTGCGCATGATAAAACAATTCGTATTAGTTGCGTTGAATGAAAATTAAACAAACTAAAAGAGGAAAAAAAATGATGGCTTTGAGACTGAAAACAGTCTACATTATATCCCACTAGCTACCTTCTCAGTCCCACTGCATCACATCTCCTGGATTCTTGATGCTCTCTTTTCCTTGCACCAAAACTATGTAACCCTTTTCGATTTTTCAGTTAAATCTGGTATCATATTATATATATATATATATATATATATATATATAGAGAGAGAGAGAGAGAGAGAGAGAGAGAGAGAGAGAGAGAGAGAGAGAGAGAATTTCCAGGCAAGATCTTAGTTTGCTTAGGTGGGTCTTTGTCTTTTCGGGTTCACTGACACTCAGTTTTGGTTTGTACCGGAATTTGTGTTGACTCATTAAAGTACAATAATTCTTCAATTGGTGATCATCATCACAGGGACGTCGTGACGCATTCCATGGCACCAGAAAAAGTTGAAATATTCAAATCATTGGAGACTTGGGCTGAGCACAACATTTTGATTCACCTGAAACCCGTCGACAAAAGTTGGCAACCAACTGATTTTCTGCCGGAATCGGAAGCATCAGAAGGATTCTATGAACAGGTCAATGAGTTGAGAGAAAGTTGCAAGCAACTCCCTGCTGAATATTTCGTTGTGTTGGTTGGAGATATGATCACAGAAGAAGCTCTGCCAACTTACCAATCAATGCTCAACAGGCTAGATGGTGTTAGTGATGAGACTGGTGCAAGCCTCTCTTCTTGGGCAACCTGGATTAGGGCTTGGACTGCTGAAGAAAACAGACATGGCGACCTTCTCAATAAGTATCTTTACCTCTCTGGCCGTGTAGACATGAAGGAAATTGAGAGGTCTATTCAGTATCTTATCCGCTCAGGAATGGTAACATCTATCAATCGCTCTTTAATTCCTTGATATCTTGCCCTCAATTAGAGGGTGGATACTTATTTGTATAGTTCTTAAGATTTAGGCCAATTACTTACCTACTTTTTATTTAATATATATATATATATATATATATCGGAACATTTCTGTATTACTTCTATTTTTGTAGCTGTTGGAACTTTGACGGTATATAAATGTATATTAAAATTAAAAAAATAGAGAATTATTAAGTAGATTTCAATGAAAAATAATATAAAATTAGGATATCTTGGGCTTTAAAAAAAAATTGGTTAATTGAGCTAAACTCTATGTACTAATTGTTTAAAAAAAATTATGAATTAAAAGAGAATTTTACATGTATTCATTTACACAAAATCCAACTATCACTATTGTTTATACATATTTACTAAATTATTCTCTTGTTTAACTTGTTAAAATGTTAGCAATATTTTAATTAATTTTTTTTAAATAACTGATCTAAAATGCAAGGACTAAAGGCGATCAAATTTACCCATATATTTTTAATTTTTCAATGTTGAATTTGGTGTGATCTATTATAGGACCCTAAACTTGAAAACAATCCGTACAATGGGTTCGTCTACGCATCATTCCAAGAGAGAGCAACATTCATATCACATGGCAACACAGCGAGGCTAGCCAAGGAGCATGGGAACACGAAGCTGGCGCAAATATGTGGCATCATTGCCTCCGATGAGAAACGCCATGAAACTGCCTACACAAAGATTGTTGAAAAGCTCTTTGAGATCGACCCGGACGACACCATCTTAGCTTTAGCAGGCATGATGAAGAAAAGGATCAAAATGCCGGCACATTTGATGTATGATGGGAAAGATGATAAGATTTTTGATCACTTCTCAGCTGTTGCACAAAAGCTTGGAGTGTACACTGCCAAGGACTATGCTGATATCTTGGAGTTTCTGGTTGAGAGATGGGAAGTGGAGAAGTTGATAGGTCTCACAAGTGAAGGGCGTAAAGCTCAGGATTTTGTGTGTGGATTGCCTTCGAGGATTAGAAGAATATCGGAGGATAAAGCTCTGAAAAATATGGCTAAGAACGCATGCAGTACTGTTCCTTTCAGCTGGGTTTTTGGCAAAGAGATAAGGATTTAATTAAGGGCAGCTTATGGCTATATTTGATGCCTAATAAATTAATAGCCAAAGCTAGCTACTTTGTAATATTAAAGATTTGCATGAACACTTACCTTCCAATAAGCAACTTCTTCTTATTTTTGTTTTTGCTTATAGCAAGGACTAAGATAAGCTCCTTGAGACTGAGGATTAGTTTATTAATAATAAATAATAGAGATAGAGGAATGGGGAGTTGCATGGAGCTAGCAATGGCTAAAAAAATGAAACACCACCCTATATAAAACCGAAATTGAAGACACCCCAATTAGAATTAAGAAGAAGGGCTTTTTTTTCCTAAAAAAAAAAAATTAATTGCCGAGTGAAATAAGGGCAATTCACAATTCAATCCTTGCACAACCACTTATGTTTTCGTCTCAAAAAAATATCATCTAAAGTAATGTAAATGCAAGCAATTGAATGTCTCAATCAATGACGAGGGGGATAATGTCTTTAATATTTAATATGTTGTTAGCAAGTTTCATGAAGATGCTGCGGTCATATTCCACTAGGTAGCGTATTTTGTTAATAATAAAAAGACAAGTCCAAAATTTGAATAAATCAAATTCGAACCTTATTCGTTTGATTATTGTGGGAGGAAGACAGTATTCTCTAAACCAAATAGTATAATTTTGTAGTGACCATACGCGGCCACTTATGAATCTTTATGCGACCTTCTTGTTACGATACTTTATGAAAAATCTAATGTGTAATTTTAAAAAATATTAGAAGTAACACATTTAATTAATGCATGTATGATATGTGTAATTGAATTTAATATAATCATTATTTATATGATGATTTTTTAAAATAAAAATACATGTATCATAAAATTATTTATTTATTATATAATTAACATAATACTTTTGATATATTTTAAAATTTATCTGAGGCATGGGACACGTTTCATGTGATGGCTACACCACAATTAATCAACGAGAAAAAGCACGGGCAGCAGTTTATTTCTTTTCCTCGTTCTAAAATATTGTCAATGACTGAAAGAGTAAGATAACACAACACAAGGCATATTTGAAATTAATGCACATAAGCATGTGAGATGTATGTATCATCAAATACACCTATTTTTTTCTTTTTTTTGGGGGGGTGGCCTTTTGGGTAAATATAAAATAGAAAGGATATAAAATTTCTTGAACGTGACAAAGAATAATTGCATGCGCATGCAGCAATGACACTTACATCTCTCACTAAGTCTTAAGTCTTAATTCCTGAATATTAATGTGAAGTATGGTTGTGTCTCATTCAATCGATTTCAACGGATATATGGGATTCTATATATATGCTGGTTAATTAATAGTGAGAGTTCATAATTATACTTATTTAATTTTTTGTTATTAAAAAAAAGAGACCACTTTTTTTTTCAATTTTTTTGTTATTAAATTATAATTATATTGATATTAAGAAGGTATTAACCACTAGGTAAAAAGGCATATGCACTTTTTATTCATTTCATTTAGGAAAAGATTTCATTTTTTTTTTATTTTAATATATATATATTTGCCTGAATATTTAAAAATGGATTCAACTCTTTCTAAGTATTTGCAATGAAATTTTTAGGTAATATAATTTTAATTAATTACAAAATAATAATAATAATAAAGACATAGACCACTACTACTAGAGTTAGCAAATGGGTCACCAGATCATGTTTTGTCGTGTCAAATTTAAGCCCACCCAAACATAATTTATTTAATAATTGCGTCAAAATTTTGGAGACCCTAACTTGACATGAAAAATAAACGGGTTATCCAATAACCCGCTTAATATCTATATATTTAACAAAATTTACACTATATCTATCAATATTTTACATATTTACACTATTGAAGTTTTAAATCTATATAGAATTTTATAAATGAAATATGTATATTAGGGGTGTCAGAAATATATGCCCAGCTCGCACTCGGGAGATGCAGGCCGAGTAATACTTGGCCCCTAGATGAGGCCGAGCTGGTCCCGATCGAGGTCCGAGCCATAACCTGAATTTTATTAAAAAAAAATTAAATAAAATATTATTTTAAATAATTATATTTATTTGACCTATCTATTACATATGTTTAAAAACATTTAAAGTCTATATTTTCATGTTTAATTTCATTACAATAAATTTAAAAATTATAAAATTATAAAATAAATTAAAAATACATATATACAATTATAAGATATAAAATTCGGGCTTAAAAATCTAATTAAAAAATCCGGCCCAAGTGTCTAAAAGACACATCTAGGGCGGGTCTGAGCATTACCATATCGGAGCTGGATTCGAGTTTTGCCATCCCTAATATACATGTCCATCCTTTCTAAAGAAAAAAAGAAGAAGAAAGAATCGTATTCAATATTTAAATTTTAATAATAAGAACTTACAAATAGATTTAGAATAAAAAATATAATTATATTATTTATTAAATAAAATGAGTCAAGAGCTTTAATCTTAACTCAATATAAAAAAAATCGTGTCAACCTAAACCTAACTTATTATGTCAAATTTAATAACTCGCACATATTTATTCATATTATATTTGTGTCAAATAATCAAGTCGTGTCAAGTTTTACCGACTCTTTGGCGCAAGTACCCGTATAGAAATAGTACAAATTATATGCTTTATTGTGAGTTTATCAAAAAAATATGGACCCATATGTCATTAGCACTTTCAAGCATATCAAGTATCAAAAAGGAAAAGGGTTTTAGGGTTTTTGCATAGCAATTTCGATTTTCAAGGTCTTTAAGGAATTTCACTCTGTTTATCTCCAAGAAACAGCCATGACTGCTCAGACCCAAGAAGAGCTTGTCGCTTCTCTTCTCGAACAGCAAAAAATTGATGTATCCCTCTTATCTCTCTCTCTCTTTTCCCTTTTTGGTTGCTTTTCAATTTATGTATGATTAATTTATTTTATTTAAGTAAATTATATATATTTATATTTTTAATTTGGCTTGAATTAGAACATAGTTTATGATTTTGATAACTGATAGGTATCAGATCTCCTGTTCATTCAACCATCATAGATCTCTTTTTTTTTTCGAATTTTTTCTTTTGGGTTTTTAGTAATTTGACAATATAGTATGCATCTGTTTGATTGCTCTGACAATATTATGACTCATTTTAGATTTTTTTAAATTTTATTTATTAATTTTTTTAACGTTTGTTTGAAAACACTTTGATGGATTACTGATTGCAATTTGCTAATTGTTATGGTTTTACTCTTTCGTCTCGTAGGATGATAAGCCTGTTATTGAAGACGATGAAGATGAAGACGAGGATGAGGATGAAGATGATGAGAAAGACGAAGATGAAGTTGATGGTAAGTTAAACTGCATGCAAGAGACACTTGTAAAATCAGTTGTTGCCCCCTTTTTTTTCTGCTCTAAATTTATTTTAATGCAGTTAGGATGTTAGTAACATTACTGAGTTGCAAGCAAACACATAAACATGTTGTCATAGTTGTTTGTGAATACTTTGATTTTTTGTTATGCTTGGGGGATTAATTTAGGAGATTGTACAAGGTTGACTCGGGCCAGTAGAATGGGTGGAATATGAATAATTGTGTGCCTTCATATGGCTGCATTTAGCTGTAGTACAAGAATTTGTAATATGAATAATTGTGCTTCATATTGTCCAACTTGATTGTTATTTTGATAAATAGGTTTGTTGCAAATGTCCATTTTGTTAGTATAACTTCATCTAATTTAGAAAATTTTATTTAATATATAATTTTGGTAACATATGCATGCTAACTGAGATATTTCCATTTCACAGTTGCAATGCAGAAAGTGAGACAAAAATAAAGTTATTCGTGTGTGTCTATATATCTTAAATTGGATGTAGGATGTTGGATCTGAACTGTTTTATAAATATATAAAACTCGTTTTAGACCTGGGATTTGTTTTTGATGCATATGATTATCTGTTTGTCACTACTAAGATTCTAGATTCATATTGGGAAGATAACAGTATACCATTTTATGACTGTCAATCTTCATGCATTGGGTCTCTACCATGCTCCGGTTACTTGATTAAGAATTGCACACTCTTGTGGTGCCGGTGATTTCGTTCAAAATTGATATGAAATAAGAATTAAGGACCTAGTTGATTCAAGGAAGTAAAATTGAATACTACTCAAAACGGAGTTAAAAAAATTATAAAAAGAAAGAGAAGGAATGAAGTCTTATTTAATTTCTTCTTAGATGAATTCATCTCTTTCCAGATATTGAGGAGGTTGCAATAATGATGAACTCCAGCTGATCTATGTTTTGCCGCTTTTATGTAATTGCTGTCTAATGGTTTCCTCCTTTTATTGTATTAGAGGGACACCGAGATGGAGAGGCAGGTGGTAGGTCAAAACAAAGCAGAAGTGAAAAGAAGAGTCGCAAAGCAATGTTAAAGCTTGGAATGAAACCTATTCCTGGTGTTAGCCGGGTTACTGTCAAAAAAAGCAAGAATGTTGGTTCTCTTTACTTTGATCTATTAATGCCGTTCAATTTTTATACCGATGCTGCTTCTTGTAAGTTCTCTAGTTTGTTTAACATGATGGTGTTGTTTTATTAGATCTTGTTTGTTATCTCAAAACCGGACGTTTTCAAGAGCCCAACAACAGATACGTATGTAATCTTTGGTGAGGCAAAGATCGAGGACTTGAGCTCACAATTGCAGACTCAGGCGGCAGAGCAATTTAAGGCTCCTGATCTCAGCCATGTGATCTCCAAACCTGAGTCGTCAGCCATGGCTCAGGACGATGAAGAAGTAGATGAGACCGGGGTTGAGCCTAAGGACATCGAGTTGGTGATGACACAAGCAGGAGTCTCCAGGGCAAAGGCTGTGAAGGCGCTGAAGGCTGCAGATGGGGACATAGTTTCAGCTATCATGGAACTTACCAACTGAGAATTTTCTTGGATGTTTGTGGTGATTTAGTAAACCTTCTATAATTTTCCAGTCCATGTGTCCTTTAATCTTTTTTTTTTCTGCGCTTTTTGTGATTATTTCTTTTTCTTTTGTTGTATTATCAATTCAACTGTGGCTGCATCTTTTAATGATAAAATGGAGTCGAGTTTTTACCCGGATGTCCGTTCTAACCGGGTGAGGTTATCTACAGTGCTGCTCACAAGAAAGCATTCCACGCCACAATATTCTTTATTACCAAATACCCAATATTGTTTGTAGGAATTGAAGAGGAGAATCTGCAAAGCTGTTGATTTTGAAATGGAACTGTTATGTGATTCCTTCTCCATTGGCAGGGCAATTCACTTGTTATTCTTTCATATGCAATTGGTTCCTGACTGGGTTCCTATATATTAAGGCCAGGCTTTTCTGAATAGTCGACCTAAGGATTCTCGATTAAATGATTTACAATTATGGTTACAAAAATTTCAGTGGTTGATCCCATTTCTCTCCTTGTAAACGATTCGACGTTAAACAAGAAAAAGAAGTGGGAAAAGGGACATTTAGACTCACGCAGCCTTGTGAATTTACCGAATTTTATTTGCTTATTTGAGGGACATAATGAGAAAGATCATTGATTAAAAAAAAAAAGAAAGAAAGAAAGAAAGAAAGGGTCAATATGATGTCACAACATCATATTCTACTATGTTAAGTAGTAGTTTCTTTCTCATAAAAAAAAGTAGTAGTTTCTTTTATGCTATCATGTAGTAGTACATTTTGTACAACAACTCTCCTGTCCCAGGATGATAGAAAATGACCCTATGATGTTCAGCCGATTTTATTTAGGATCGAAAATCCTAAATTTATCTATTAATAACAGATCTAATTGTGTTAGTGTTTTATAATTAATTTCTTCTGTGTAATACTAATCGATGGAGCTTCGTTTGTAAGTGTTATAAGATTTCATGCATTGGAACTATGGTTATGAAGTTGAATTCATTAGTAAGGAATATTTTCTTTTCCAAGTAAAATCCATTGGCATATGAAAAAGTAAAAAGTGCTTAGTGGAATAAGAAACCTTCTGATTTATGCATTCATTTAATTTTTTCCGAGCTATAAACCAACGTAGTGTTTATTTACTGGAGTGGTAGTGGAGGAGTTCTTCCATTCCAGTGTTTACGTTACTTGTTTAAAGGGAGAGTGGGAGTGAGAATCCATGGGCTCCATCCATTTTTGAATTGTGGAGTGGGATTCACACTCCTATTAGAGAGGTGGGAGTGGGAATCCACTCCACCTCTTCCTTTTTACCCCTATATTAATATTATTTTATTTATTAATAAAATAATATATTTATTAAAAAAATATTATTATATTTATTTAAATAAAATAAATAATTTATTATTTATAAATATAATAATTTATTAATATAAATTATTAATATTATATAATTTATATATTAAAATAAAAATAATTCTTATATTATTTAAAAAAATAAATTATTATATTATTTAATAACTATTAAGCTTAAATAAAATATTATTATATTCATAAAGAATTATAAATATACCATAGACTATCTTATTTGAAAATATATTATAATTATTATTTATTTATTCATGAATTATATTTATTTACTCCTTAATACTAATAATAATAAATGGTTTATTAATAAATATTAAAATTGTACTATATTTCTTAATGATATGTCTAATTTGTGTTGCTCTTATCATAATTTTTAATTTACATAATTCTAATTCTAAACTAATAAAAATTATGATTTACATAACTAAAAAATATAATAATAATATACTAAAAACTATTTATAATCATTATTAAGTTATATCATTAAATTAATAATAAATAATAGTTATTTTCTAAATATTTTCTATAAAATATTTTTTTATCAACCTTATAACTAAAACTATGATTTTTAAATAAGGGTAAAATTATAATTTGAAATTATTTACTCACATCTAAGATACATGTAAACATAATAGGATTATAATTTTATTTCACACTTCATTTATTGTAATAATAACATACTCTCACTTCCACCCCTACTCATCCTCCTCAAATTTTAATTCTCATAATTCTAATACTATAACAGTAAATGCTGCCTAAATGGCGTGGTATAGTGAGGCATTATTTGCGACCCAAATCATTAATCAGATTACTATTTGCGACCAAATCATTAATCAGATTACTTGGTGTCGAAAAGTTATGGAAGTGATTTACCAATAGGATTTCTTTTAAGAGGAGATTGTGATACCCTCATCAAAAGTCGAAAGCCAATAATGAAAAGCACAATGAGGGCAGATAAATGTAAAAACACTCGCAGTGAGGGACTCATTTGAGAGCATTTGCAAATTCCAAATCCAATTGATTTATGGAGAGAAGACATCATTCTCAATCTCATTCTCAACGACAACAACGAAGAAATCATTCATCATCATCATCATCTAATCAAAGCAGAATCAACAGGTTTTCGTTTTCCAAGTCAAGCTCAAGCTCAAGCTCAGCCAATGATGTCCGGGACAGAAGAAGGGAAACCCAAGAAGAAAAACAAGAAGAAGCTATTGTTGGAACTTGCCCATTTATGTGCCCAGGTAAGGTACCCAATCTCCTTCATATTATTGTAGTCAATCTTTTGTTCATCATTCACCTTTCTTTATGCATGCACTCATTCCTTCCCATTGATTTGATTTAATAATTTTATTATTGTTTTATTACAAACCAACCCAGAGGAGGAGAGGCTCCAACGCCAGCGCCTTCGTGATTTAGCTGTATTTGAGAGACTTCAAGGAGATCCTCGCAATTCATCTCCAGCCCTTGCTGTTAAAAAGGTTGCTTATATTCATTTTAAGCTTGTATTCCTACTATAATAGGATAATCTAATGTGACAGTTATGTAGTACCAACCAGCCCGTCGAGTGCCACTCAGTTTGGATACAAACTTTGTATGCATAGCGTTACTTATGGTAATGAATTGAATGCTCATATGGGAGATTACGATGTAATGAAATAGTATGGAATATTGAAAAATGCCTGGTATCTTCAAGCGGGTGTTTTAGTTAACAAAGCATATGCTCTTGCTAGTTTTGCAGAACGATGTCGGCCAAGGAAGTGCGGGCATCAGATGTGCGGCCTCTCCCAGTACTGGAAGAAACTCTAAACTACCTTTTAAGCTTGCTGGATTCTACGGAACATCCTTTTGAAGTGATTCATGATTTTGTCTTTGATAGGACAAGGTCCGTGAGGCAAGACCTTAGCATGCAGAATATTGTCAATGACAAAGCAATCAACATGTTTGAAAAGATAGTAAGAAAACTTGTCAATCTTTTACTCGCCTTTTCTCTCACTAATATTATTTTTAGCATATACTTGTGATTCTCTTATGAACAATCATCTTTTCAAATTAAAATGGGTTGACTTCAGTTGCATTTTTCAAACCCCAGTGCAAACTCATTGAAATGATGTTGAAATCATAATAAGCCAGTTGGCTTTACTAGTCAAAAAGGCATTGAACTTGCTGTCCTATCCATTACTAGGACTACATATGCAAAATGAGTATTTTTCATTCTTTGGTTTGACAGGGCTACATAATTTAAAATGTATATCTGGCATAAGCAGAAGGCATCTCTAAATCATGATCATGTCAAGCTGTGACCGTGTGTGATAGATTATTGGGGAACAGTCTTTTGTTTTAATCTCGTGATTAAATTAGTAAGGAATAAAACCAAAATTTCAACAGTGCTGGATATGTGCGTGAGGTTGTTTTGGGGTCACTTTTGCCTTTGATTTAAATAAATAAATAGTTTTAGAGCTTGATAATTTTGCAGACAGAAGATTGTTCCAAAGTGTTGCAAACACTAGATAACCAAGATGTAGTGTTTCTATTGGATCCAGCTGATGGGCAAATAGAACTTCAGCAGATATATCATGCACTGCAAATATGTTAACTTAAGATAAATTTTATTTAATCTGCAACTTGAAACAGTTCCACACACTTTTCGTAGCTCTGGATGTCAGATATACACTTTTTTGAGAATTACTTGGGTGGTTGATTGTTTGTTTCTTTGTGTGAGAAAATCTAAACATGGAGTCAATGGCTTCATCTAATGTTGAGTTCATATATATTTCATCCCACAGGTCAAATTTCATGTCATATCTCACCACAAGCTTCGAAGTAGCTGTAGCAGTTCAAGCATTTCTCCCTTGCACTACCTCAACTTGGAGCAGCTTACAAAAGCTCTGACATCTCTTTATAATCTGTATGAAGCTAATCGGAGCTCCAAACCTATTCATGAGAAGGAAGCTGAATTTCGTTCATTTTATGTGCTTCTTCACCTTGATTCTAATTGCCAACCAATGGTTGGTTCCTCCTTTATTGTGTCGCTGACATTTTCCCCCCCTTCTCATTGGAATGGCCTTCTAGTGACCTGAATTTATGAAATATAGTTCTTTTCCTGATCAACAGGGGGAGTCGCTTTCTCTGTGGTTCCGTCAAATGCCTTCTCCTATCATCAAGTCAAAAGAAATGTGGTTTGCTCGCCAAGCTTTACGGTAACAGACAAATTTTCAAATATTCTATATTCCTTAACTTTCAGCTTATTCAAAACTGAGATTTTATTCTTTTTATCCCACATTCAGTGATAAATTCATTGTAACTGATATAATGTCCTCCTTTTCCATTTTCAATGTATAAAAGGTACTTTCGGATGGGCAATTATAGGTGTTTTTTGTTGACTGCTGCTGCTGAGGCATCGTATCTACAGTACTGCATTATTGAACCTTATATAGATGAGGTAATCAATTTTCACTTTTGCTGTAAACTTTTTCTTCTGGCATCCTGGTCATATAGGTGTTACTAAATTTTACTGATATAATTAATTTAAAGCTTTCAAATGGGTGGCTATTGTTTAATTAGGTATTGATTTTGCTTTATAGGAATTTGCTCTTAAAATGACCTTTGTTGTTGTTCTCACTTTTGCTGTGTGCTTCCTTTTTTGATATTTATAGGTTCGATCACTTGCTTTGTCCTGTATAAATAATTGTTGTTATAAGCTCCATCCCTATCCTTTAGGGCGCTTATCTAAAGTTTTGATGATGGAGGTATGTTGTGCAGCAGGTGGAATTTATTTGTTTTATTGTTGGGATAATGCAATTGAATACTGAAAGATGCATGTGGTTCTTCAGGAATCAGACGTGGAATTATTTTGCAATGCCTATGGTCTTCAAACATGCATGGATGAAGTAGGAAATAAGTTGCTACCCACCAAGCAAACAACTTTTTGTCGTCCCAAGGGTGGACTTCAAAATTACAGCTTTTTGGGATTCAAGCAACTTGGGAGGTAACTTTTGACATGCATTCTGGCATTCTAGATTTTAAATTTTTATTTTTTTTTATTTGACCTATGGAAAAGATTTAAAATATAATTTTTTTTATTAGCTTTCTAGTATAACCATCTTTAGGCCTTCTGGCCTGCTTTAACGAACCTACTTGAGGTGTAGTGTGAGATGTCTATGTTTGTTTTCACTATTTGTGGGGGCTAAATTCTAAATTTGTCTTACAACTTGGCAGCCATATGGTATCCTCGGTGTTCTACAATCACTTTCTGTTTGGTTCCCATAAAGTCTTTTTCTCAAGTTGATGGTTGGAACTAGAAGTTTCATAAAGTCAGCCAAATTTTTAACTGACTGAGAAAGAAAATTTGATTCTCATAAAAAATTCATAGATGTAGATAGTTGTCTTGCATAACAGTGAGATAAACATACTCTTTGGAAGATATATTCGTCATAAGTCACTGCAAGTGTGCTGAGGTGGAGGTTTTTTTCAGAATTTTATTTACAATTTGTGATTCACTAATATGCTCCTTACATGGTCCTTGCCAATGTAGCAAATGAGGGCTGCCTTATTGTTGTGCTAATTTAACACCTCAGCAGCCTTTTAAAACTTCGTTCTGAAAGTGCTACTTTGTTGATTGACAAATCAATGCTTGATTCAAATTGCAGGCAAATTGAACTTTGAGCTGCTTACATAATCTTGCACGCCTGAAGAACGTTGGTGGATTAACTGTTGTATCAATATTAAATCATAGATAACTTCGCTATGTATTAGGACTGCCCCTTAACAATTTTTGTATCGTTGATGAATTTCGTAAGATACAGGAAATTCTGTGTAAATGCAAAAATATCTGGTGCAAAACAAATAATGAACTTCACTGGGTATGTTTTCAGCTGTATTTATTTGATTACTATATACACAATTTATATAGTTGAGCTGAAATACCAAATGTTGCAATATCATTTGTTTGTAATACCAAATGTTGCAATATCCTTTGTATACAATCTGTATCTGGTGCAAGATTGCTATAATCAATTGCTCTGCTACTGATCATCCAAAAACTAACTTATAGCCTGCATATGCCCTAGCCCTAGCCTGTTTGGGAAGAAATGAACTGTTTAGATTTGTATTTTCAAAGAGCTATCAGGTTGAACATTGCCTGTTTTCCGTTCAAAGTTGCACAAGGGTAAGCAACATGATTGAATTGTATTTCATTTGAGGATCAAGTTGCACTTGCACCATGATAAAACAATCAAATTTAATTTATTTAGATAGTTGTAATCTACAAGTACCAAGTCCCCAATATGCTGTGGGATCAACTTGAACATTACAAGATGGCAATGACTGCATATTGACTAGTGTTAAGTGAATGAAATGATTATGAACTGAAAGGCCCTCTCCATCCAGGCAAGTGAGAAGAAATAGATGTAGCTTTCATGCCCAAAGCAATGTCACAGTAAGAAATAGTATAACAGCCAGTCCAAAGCAAAATCCAACAATTGCCATGAAAGCCTGGAGACAGCTAGAAATAAGTGAGAATTACACAACTGGACAATATTAAAAAAGCTTGAAATTTTTTGTCTCACTTGCCTTTCCCTGAGTTTGAAATTTAAATTTGACAGTGAACCATGACAATCCTCTATCTACCAAAGGTGCAAGAGCAAGGGCACTGCATAAAAAACACCGCTTTTAAATTAAGGGGATCCTGATGGATGATGCATGAAATGTTTTTAATAGATCAAGAACAGAGAAAATAAATATATAGTTTTGTGAAGAAATAGGAACCATCACAACATTAGTGAATCTTAAAATGAGGAAACAAATTCTGAAATATAGCGGCTCATCCTCGGGCTCTTGCAATAAATTTGCAGCGAGTTGTCACTTATAATTAAGGCACTTAACTGGACAAGTCAACCTATAACATCAAGGTATTAGTGAACTGCTAAAATAAGGAAGGCTATTCCAAGTTACAGCAGCTTACCCTGCAGCTCTTACAAGCTTAGTAACCTGGCTGCCAGCCCAAACCATGGCCATTACTTTCAGAAATCTGCAAAGCACTTAAATCATCACATGAATAATTGTCTCAGAAGCTGAATAGAGATTCTACCTCTCAACAGCTGCGACATAACCCATCCGTCCAGGAACAGGAGCCACGTAAAACCTAGACAGCAGGTGAAGAGCTGCCTTGTGTCAAAGACTACATGACTACATAAATGTATTCGTAGAACATACATGATGCTATGCAATCATGAGAAAATAATTTTCTTACACAAACATCAAGGAATTTAGGGGTTTTACTTTGTAGGTTCTCTTACAACAGTTAACATACGAGATGTTTATTAACAGTGAATTTTGTATGGCCATTAGCCTTGAGTTAAATAACCTTCAACTCAGAGCGTCAATTTCAGAGTGATAAAAACTGTTCTTCTAGGAGCAGAAATGAAATTTCTAAATACTCAGTATCAAGCTTATAGAAAGATCTCTAGGAAATGAAATTTCTAAATACTAAGTATAAAGCTAATAGAAAGATCACTAGGTCATTCTGAGAAAGCAAAAGTTTTCTTATCTCCAGAAGTTGAGTTCAGTTCCCAACATATGGAATAATGGCCCTTATTACTATCTCTAACAAAAAGGTGTCACGAGAGAGGACCTTCCAAGTGTCTCTAAAGTTGATTAAACGATCAACGTTGTTCTCAAGAAAAAACATCATTACAGGCAACAATTATAATAGGCCAAAGTTGCACAAACAGCAGATCCATGACATGGCATAGTGCCAGAAGTAGATGAGAATTGCCTTGGTGTAGGCATGACTAAGGTGAAGAATGTTCTTGGCAGGGGAGAGCACTCCAATTTAAAATAAAAAATGTTCTGACACGTTTGCAAATCTGAAAATGTGAACCCCATCAAATTGTTACCCATAACAAACATATTTCCCAAGTGATTTGAGTGTGGTAAGAGGTTAGTGTCTAGGTCAGAGAATAGCAGTTATGAATCTTTGATATGTAAAGTTCCAGTGTGGTAAGAGGTTAGTGTCTAGGTCAGTGAATAGCAGTTATGAATCTTTGATATGTAAAGTTCCTGTGGATTATGCAAACAAAAAGGAATCATCAAACATGAATGAAATCCTATGGACTTATTATATTACTCACCATACCAAGAGGAATGTTGTGAGGTAGTAGGCTGTATTCAGTAGCCCATATGACAAAATTCCGGAAATTCCATATCTCCTCAGTTTCTTCAACACCCTGACAAGTTGCACAAGTGACAGCTATTATAAGCAAACATGCCCAAAACAACCATAGAATTAGAACCCTTTCGAGCATACAGTCCCAATTCCACCTTCACGTTTTTTCTATTTATTAGAATCTCCAGCAGCACAACAAGCAAGAAACATAAAAAGAATAAGAACAGAATCAACTCACGCAAACATTTTTTAGCCAAAAATTTTCTTTTGGAAGAAAAAAAAAAAGTCAAATTTTCTCAGGCATAATTCTCTCTCAAGATGCAAGCTATGTTATTGCAAGTAAATAACACAATAACAATTGCATATAAATTGATAAACTAAACGAAATGAACAAAAGTAACAGACTAGCATCATCATAATCAAATGATCATCACAATTCAGTAGCCTTTACAATTGATAAAAAATATTCGCAAGTCAAGTAGCGAGTACTCTTTAGATGAGAAAGACTCTTTCTGCCTACTTTCGGACTCTTCCATTGAACCTTCAAAAACACATCAATAAAGCAAATTCATGAGAAATTGAAAGTCGTATAAATGAAACACTAGTTTTTAGCACTATAATTATTAAAAATCCAAAATGTAGAAGCACGCCTGGGAAGGCATGCACGTAATTAACATACAAGGGAAATTATCCACGAACCAGCCAGTAGATGTTGAGAGTACAAGTAGCCTCTGGGGATCTCCGAAACTATCTCTAGACCACACCTTGTTTCATTTTTTTTAATCAAGTAGCCACTTTTCCGTCACTTTGGGTAATGAAATTTAAAAAAGTACAGGCAAATATGAAAATGTGTAATAAGCAGTTCGCAGATAATTTCCCAATAGATGAAAATCATGTTCCCAGTATGCATGTTATGACATACCTTCATCATTAGCCGAGCAGTTACCAGCATCAGAAAAACCATCAGCCTAATCATAAATAATCAAATTTTAATCAAAATTTTTCCATTTTCAATAGACAAATAGCTGCTGACTAAACTAAACTAAACTAAAAATTGAATATGGAGATGATAAAGTTGTCTTTACTAACATTGCTGTCAGCGTTAATCGAGAAAAGTGATCGAAAATTGCCGTGATTCAGAGGGCAGTAACGTAAATTCCGCAAAGAAAAGGGCGGCGAGAAGCAGACCCTCGGAATTGTGACAATCGTCGGATACTCGTTGAAACCCTTAATTGAAATGAAATGAAATGAAATGAAGCCTTTATAAGAATGAAGAATAAATTAAATGATGTAGTTAAAAGAAAACGAAAAAAAAAAAAGAAATTTCATTTAGTTTGAAAACTTACCAAGTGATGGCCATGCAAGCCTTGAGGGCTGATTCTGAGGGAAAGAGACATCAACAACATCATGGGAGCGGGCGGGAGGAGAAGGCCTTTATATGGTTATTTGTCTCATTTTTCGTGTAATTTACTCTTGGGTCAGTATCTTTTTAATTTCGTCAACTAGGTCCCTGTGGGGTGTAGACCATAGATTGTAGAGTGTAGTATTGTATTTAGAATCTATATATTAATCATATAACCCCTCCTTTTAACCTGCTTGACTGTTGTAGGTGCGTTATTTCTAGGGATTTAGATCCAATCCTAAGTGGGGTTGTGCTTTATTTTTTAAAAATATTATAATATTTTTGTCAATACGTGCACAGTAATATATATATTAAAATTTAATTAATTTTATATTCTCATCTAATAACTATTACTTATATCCTTTTTAAAATAAATTAACAAAATACGATGCTCAGCTCAGCCTTAAATTCAAATTCTATTTTTAGAGGACTATATTATGCCACTTAACACAGTCGGACCAAGATATTAAAGTAACTAAAAAAATGAGTAATCCAATGACTACTTAAAAGCACCTACAAATTGGGGTCAAATATTGATTAAAAAAAAGAATAATTTTCTAAAATTTTAAATGTTATAAAAAGAAAAAAGAAAGATTCTTTTTTCTTCCTTTGCATACAATCTTCATAATGAAGTTGATTTAAGCATTGGAGTTCCTTTATAGGTAATAAGTTCGAAAAATGTTTTATTTCCTCATCTTAATTTGTGAAGATTAAAACAAATTAAAAAACTCCTTTAAATTGTTAACTCATTTCATTGCCTGTACTAAAAGAGAGAAAAGCAGATTTTATCCTTTAAAGGTTTATTTGAGATTATTTTTTAGAGACTTAGAGTGATTTTAAAAGTTAAAAGTTAAAAGTTAATTTTGATGTTTGGTAAAAAATAATGGACGGGTGCTAATGGCATCATTCTAAGTTTAAAGATTAAAAAAAAATATAAATTTTAATGTAATATATTTTGTACTATTCAATATGAATAATGATAGATATTCTAAATTTCATCTCAAATAATATGTTATTTATTAAGTGGTTGATATTTACAAATTTAAATGAATTAATTATATTATCTCACCAATTAATTAGTGAATGTCATATCATTTGCAATAATTTTTTAAGACAAAAAAAGTTTGAGATGAATAATACTACTCACAATATATTAAAAAATGTGTATTTTATTCTATTATGTATTATCTGAGTCTCGTACAATTACCGTTGAAAATATTGAAAAGTTATGTAACAAGTCACTGGTGATTTCTATCGACTTACAGCTTCTTACCTTGTTTCACTTGGGAGAAGAAGACATTAGGTTGATTGAAGAACAGAATCCGGCATTTTGAGAGAGAGTGAAATTAGTAATGGATGACAACGGTGAAATATGTGCCATTTTTTTGGAGAATTATTTTTGTTGGTTCATATATGATGCGTATGCAATGTTTCCCATGCATTCAATGAAAAATGCATCACTCCCTGGCTGAAGAAAATAAAATCTTGCCCCCTTTATTTTAAGTTTCCCTTGTGTACTTTTAAATATTTCTTTCATGTACGAGAGAAAAAAACCATTACAGCAATTTTGGGTTATTTGTATCTTTCCAATTATGATGTCATCATGATCACTAATTTCATACGTAAAAACTAAATAAACTGGCCAGTTTAGAATTATGGTTGCTAATTAAATGAGTTACTTTTACTGTACGGATTAAATAAGTTGTTGATTAAAAAAAAAATTTAGTGTTTAGTAAATTGTATTGTTGCTATTGGTATGAGTATAACTGACAAAACTTAACACGACCTGATTATCCGACACGAACACAATATAAATAAATAGGTATGGGTCATTATATTTGACATGAGTATTAAATAGACCAAGTTTGGTTACACAATTTTCTTCTGAGTTAAGTTAGAGTCAAAGTTCTTGACTTATTTATCCGATAAATGACATAATCATATTTTCTATTATAAATTAATTTGTAGGTTCTTACCAGCCAAACTCAAATGTTGGATTTGTATATTTTTCATATTCAGTTAGGATCTCAATTTTTTGGAATGAATATTAGATGGGTCGTGTGTGGGTTGGCCTAAATTTGACACGATACGAAACTAAAATGATACAAACACGACCCGATTATCTATTTTGTTAGCTCTAGTACTAGTGGTCTATGCCTTTTATTGTTATCGTTTACTAAGTAATAAACATTATATTACCTTGCAATTTCATCACTAATATTTGAATGAGGTGAATCCAGTTTTAAATATTTAGAAATATATGTACGCACACATACATACACGGCCGAAACCCAACCACTGGACCCTCCAAAGTCCAAAGTCCAACGTCCAAAGCATGTTCGATCATACACATTCTCAAGCTGGAGAATTGAACAGGTATAAATATGAATTCTCACTGTTAATTAGCCAGCGTACATATAGAATCCCATACAGCCGTTGAAATCGATTGAATGAGACACAACTACACTTCACATTAATGTTCACGAATTAAGACTTTGAGAGAGATGTAAGTGTAATTGCTACATTCGTATGAAATTATTCTTTGCACTTTCATGAAATTTCACATGCCTTTCTATTTCATGTTTGCCCAAAAGCCAAAAGAAAAAAAAAGGGGGGGCGTATTTGATGATACATACATCTCACATGCTAATGTGCATTAATTTCAAATACGTCTTGTGTTATGTTATCTTAATCTTTCAGGCATTGACAACATTCTAGAACGAGGAAAAGAAATAAACTGCTGCCTGTGCTTTTTCTTGTTGATTAATTGTATTTTAGCCATCACATGCGGCATGCATCATTTCTCTCATTTAGAATGCAAAATTATTAATAAGGTCACAAAAAGATATATGTGGCTGCATGTGGTCACTACGAAAATATAATATTTGGTTCGGCGAATATTGTTTCCCCTCACAATAATCAAACAAGTTAGATTTGAATTTAATTTATTCAAATTTTAGATTTTTCCTTTAAGTTATTATCATTTCACTACTTTAAGAATTATAAAATATCAAATGACAATAAAACGTATTGTTCTCTATCATTTTACTACATTAACTTTATAAGATTTTACTACTTTTTCATTAAAATAGTTAGTTAACTAGTTTGTTAACTAGTAAAATACTAAATTTATCTTTTATGGTAAAATACACAAATAGAAGCGTCAAATAGTCGACAAAAAATTTTGTTATACCCTTAAAGTGTTAAATAATAGTTTTAACTATGAATTATGAATAACCTGAAATTTATTATAACTATAAAAATAGCAAATTAACAAAAATACCCTCAGATATTTTTGCTAAAAAAACATATAATCTATTCTTGAAAAAAAAAAACACTTAAAGCTTATATGTAGAATCAACACTTCCATATTCATGCGCTTTATTCAGGGTATTTTTGTCAATTTACTGCTTTTGTAGTTATAATAAATTCAGAATTATTCATAAATTTATGGAGGCATTATTTAACAATCTAAAAGCATAACAATAATTTTATGTATATTATTTGATACCGCTATTTGTATATTTTATGATAAAGGATAAAATTAATTTTTTACTAGTCAATTAGTTGGTCAACTAATGATTCCAATAGAAAAGCAATGAATGTCAACTAATGATTCCAATAGAAAAGCAATGAAATGAAAGGTTTTATAAAGTTATAGTAGTAAAATGATAAAGAATAATACTTCTTATATTCATGTAATATTTTATAATTCTTGAAATAGTCAAATAATAATAACCCTTCTTTTCTATTATTAACAAAATGGGCTACCTGGTGGAATACGGCCGCAAAGTCTTCATGAAATTCATGAAACTCGCCAACAAAATATTAATTGAAGACATTATCCCCCTCGTCATTGATTGAGACATTCGATTGCTTGCATTTATTTTACTTTAGATGATATTTTTTGAGAGGAAAATATAGGTGATTGTGCAAGTATTGGATTGCGAATTGCCCTTATTTCAGTTGGAAATTATTATTATTTAAAACTCTTCTTCTTAATTCTAATTGGTGTGTCTTCAATTTTGGTTTTTTTCTTTTATCCATAACCAGCTCCATGGCACTCCCTATACCTCTATCTCTGTTATTTATTACTAATAAAGTAATCCTCAACCTCAAGAAGATTCCCTTAGTGCATGCTTCAAACAAAAATGAAAATAAAAAGAAGTTGCTTATTGGAAGGTAAGTGTTCATGCAAATCTTTAATATTACAAAGTAGCTAGCTTTGGCTATTAATTTATTAGGCATCAAATATAGCCATAAGCTGCCCTTAATTAAATCCTTATCTCTTTGCCAAAAACCCAGCTGAAAGGAACAGTACTGCATGCTTTATTAGCCATATTTGCCAGAGCTTTATCCGCCGATATTTTTCTAATCCTCGAAGGCAATCCACACACAAAATCCTGAGCTTTACGCCCTTCACTTGTGAGACCTATCAATTTCTCCACTTCCCATCTCTCAATCAGAAACTCCAAGATATCAGCATAGTCCTGGGCAGTGTACACTCCAAGCTTTTGTGCAACAGCTGAGAAGTGATAAAAAATCCTACCATCTGGCCCATCATACATCAAATGTGCCGGCATTTTGATCCTTTTCTTCATCATTCCTGCTAAAGCGAAGATGGTGTCGTCTGGGTCGATCTCAAAGAGCTTTTCAACAATCTTTGTGTAGGCAGTTTCGTGGCGTTTCTCATCGGAGGCAATGATGCCACATATTTGTGCCAGCTTCATGTCCCCATGCTCCTTGGCTAGCCTCGCTGTGTTGCCATGTGATATGAATGTTGCTCTCTCTTGGAATGATGCGTAGATGAACCAATTGTACGGATTGTTTTCAAGTTTAGGGTCCTATAATAGATCACACCAAATTCAGCATTGGAAAAATCGAACAGCTACAAAAATGGAAGTGGCACTGAAATGTTCAGATAGTTTTTTTAAAATAAAAGAACTAAGTATGTCATTGGCCTAAACCTTAAGGACTAAACAAGTAAGTACCCACCCTTTAATTAAGGTAAGATGCCAAGGAATTAAAGAGAGAATGATAGATGTTACCATTCCTGAGCGGATAAGATGCTGAATAGACCTCTCAATTTGCTTCATGTCTACACGGCCAGAGAGGTCAAGATACTTATTGAGAAGGTCACCATGTCTGTTTTCTTCAGTAGTCCAAGCCCTAATCCAGGTTGCCCAAGAAGTGAGGCTTGCACCAGTCTCATCCCTAACACCATCTAGAGTGATGAGCATTGATTGGTAAGTTGGCACAGCTTCTAGTTGGCACAGCTTCTTCTGTGATCATATCTCCAACCAACACAACGAAATATTCAGCAGGGAGTTGCGTGCAACTTTCTCTCAACTCCTTGACCTGTTCATAGAATCCTTCTGATGCTTCCGATTCCGGCAGAAAATCAGCTGATTGCCTTTTGTCGACGGGTTTCAGGTGAATCAAAATGTTGCCAATGATTTGAATATTTCAACTCTTTAAGGTGCCATGGAATGCGTCAGGACGTCCCTGTGATGATGATCACCAATTGAAGAATTATTGTCTACGAGTCAACACAAATTCCGATACAAACGAAGACTGAGTGTAAGTGAACAGAAAAAGACAAAGAAGGCTTACATAGTTTTGGTGAAAATATTTATATATATATATATATAATATAATCCTTGATTAATTAATAAACTACCATATACCAAAGTTAACTAAAAATTAAGAAGGCTTACATATTTTTGGTGTGAAGAAGAAAGCATCAGGAATCCAGGAGATGTGATGCTGTGGGATTGAGAAGGTAGCTTGTGGGGCATAAAGTAGTCTGTTTTCAGTCTCAGAGCCATAATTTTTTGTAAAATACTTGGTGGAGAGAAGGTTGAGAGAAAGATGAGAGAAATAATGAAGAAAGGGGTAGAGAGAGAGAGTGAGTGAATAGAGAAAGAAACAACTGAATTCTCTCATTCTTCTCTTCCTCTAGCATTGCTCCAATTTTTTTCCTCCTTTAATTTGTTTAATTTTCATTCAACACAACTAATATGAATTATTTTATCATGCGCAATTAATCTTGACAGCAAAATCTAGTTTTTAGGCAATATTTTTTGTTGGTCCTTCAATCGTGTCTTTAATATATGTGACTTGTGAGCACACACAACACCAAGCAGCTTGAGTGTGTTCTAGTTTCGTATGAATCAATTGTTGGTGCATGCTGAAAGAACTCCATGCACATCAACATGACCAAATTAGAAAATCAGAAAACTGGCATATGCACAGTATCTCAGTTTCGTGCTAATTAAATCATACAGCATGCAACATCGGTTATGGTAAATTATGCTACATATACAACCATGCATGTCCTTAAAAGAAATTATTAACTGATCACTTCGCAGACTGTATTTGTGCAAAACACATTTCAATGTTAGCAGAAAGCAACTTGGTCTATGTACAAAAATGATAATAATAACAATAATAATAATAAAAAATAAATAAATAGACTTACTTAGTTTCGGCACCAAGAGTAGAGCACATCAACGCTGGAGGAGATGATCTGATTCTGATGATGCTCCTTCGGTGAGATTGAGAATAAGGGAGCTTTTTGGATACGAAGATGGAGAGTGTGTTTAGTTTCAGAGCCATTCCTTTTCTTCCCACTTATGATTTTCCTGAAGCTTTCTTTTTCTTTTTTTCCTTTTTTTTTCCATGTATCCGCGTCAGACCCAGAGAGCACCTACGTATACATAAAGGAGAAGTGTCTAACGCTCTTGAAAACAGTTGTCCCAGAGTTTCAAAAAAAGGTGTAATTTATTAATTATATTTCCATGGGAGTTAGCTTGATTTTAGTTTTACTAGTATTTTTTGCTTCGTTTGCTTGTAATCAGTAGAGCTGGCAAAATTTCACAATGATCGATTGTCTGACACACATAAATGAGTATAGGTCGCTAAATTTTATATCATTATTAAATAAATTGGGTTTGAGTTAATATGATTTTTTTTCCATGTCAGACTAGGATTAAAGTTTTTAACTTATTTATCTGATTAATGACACGATTATGTTTCATCTTCTAAATAAGTTTATAAGTTCTTATCATCAAAACTTAAATATTGGACATAATTCTCTCTTCATCGTCTTCTTCTTCTTCTTCTTTTAGGTATGATGAACACATACAAGATATTTTATTATAAAATTCTATATAGATTTAGAACTTTAATCGTATAAATGTATAATATTTTAGTGTGTGTGTGTATATATATATATTCTCGATAAATGAAACATATATGTAAATGTTTGATATAAATCTTGTTAAATATATATATATATTAAGTGGGTCATTGCGTAACTCGTTTAATTTTGTGTCAGATTAGAGTTCTCAATATTTTGACACAATTATTAAATGAGTCATGTTTGGATCAGCCTAAATTTGACATGACACAAACATGACTCCGTGACCCATTTTGCCAGCTTTAGCTATGAGTTTAAAAAATAATATACATGCATTTAGTAAATTTTATTGTAAAAGTGTTGTTTTATTATATAATGACCAAAATAGATATACGTTTAAGTTATCTTCTTTTTAAAGTATGTTTAATAATTTTTACATGTGTCTTTTTCTTTTTTTAAAATGCATGAAATTACATAAAGTAAAAAAAAAATCAATTGAATGAAATATGATGAACTTTCATTATCTATTACATAAAATATGATAAAAATTCATACTAGTACATAGTCCAAATAAAACATTAAACTTGTTGCAATAAAACCATGACTATAGAAAAAAATATAAATAAAATGAATGTTAAAACTTATGGTTAACTTTAATGTGAAATTGTTCATAGTTCATAGAAAATTTACATAATCATTTATAAATCTTATTGAATTTTATGATGGAAAATAAAAGTAAAATATAAAAAATATAAACTTGTTGGATCAAAATTATAGCAATAATTTGATTGTAGTAGTATTATAATATCTGATAGTTTATATATTAGGGTGTATGAAAAAATAAGATTTAATTATCTTTTTGTTAAAATATTAAGGTGTAAAAACTTTAAAAAGGTATAGTGTTTTATTTAATAAGCTATTTATAAAGTAATTCTTTATTTGCTTTTAAAAGTTGATGTCAAAATAAAGAAAATTATGAAATAAATAATTTTTACAAAATTTAACAAATATTATTTTGTTAAAAATTATTAAATAAACAGTTTATTGAATTTTAACCTTAACCCCAAACGGAGCCTAAGTCAAATTAATTATGGGTTCACTTTTTTTACAAAAAAAAAAAAAATGGGCGTTCAAATTATTCTACGCTTACACGAATATCATTGCACAATAATCAAGTTCCATTACATATGTGTGCGTAAAATTTTAATATTTGACTCGCAAATGTGTTTACAAACGCCAATTTGTTCAGGCAATTGTGTAAAGTGGTGGCCTGTGGTAAGTAATAATTAAGTGGGTCGTATTCATGGTAAATAATATAATATTATTGCTCAACTTAAAATTCAACCCTCCACTGTGATTCTTTGTCATTGAGATTGAGGTTTTGTTTGGTATTGAAGTATTATAACTTTTAAGTTATAATTGATATAAAAAATAAAAATATATCTATAAAATAAAAATTAATAGTATGTAATAAATATAATTTTTGAATGATAATTTTGACAAACTTAACAAATATACAATAGATTTTTTATTATACACGTGTAAAATTAAATTTACTTAACTTTTAAGTTACAATAGCTAGCTAGTGTATATTGAACACTTTAATTAATAATGTAGTTTTCAAGTTACAACGGTCTAATTTCAATAACAAATGGGGCCTGAATTGAATTATTGACCATACTATTATTATTTTGGATAAGGACCATGGTTATATTAGTCAATTACAAATTTGACCATTGAATTAAACCAAATTGAGAGCATACTTCCAGTGCCAACGAATAAATAATAATCCCTCTGAATTTATATTTATATTTGACTGATGCTCACACATGAAATGTGAAGCAACGCGCCCTACAAAGAACACTTCGATGTAGAATATCATCGTGCTCAGCTAAATATGACAAATTTCAGAATCTGTAAAGAAAACTACGACAAAAGATACTACTAAACCCTACATACATGTATTGGAATCTTGACATTAAAAAAAAAAACTTTTGGTGAATAAATAAAACTATCAGAAATGATTTCAAAATGGTGGGTTAGGGCCCCTTTTGGAGTTCATCGCTGTGACAACCCAGCTCAATTGCAAAATAGGAAATTCATATTATAAGGGCTATCCAGTACTATTTGGTAATGAGGTTTTATAACTTACAGTTGTTATGAAAAAAGAAAATATAATTATAAAGTAAAAATTAATAGTATATAATGAATATAATTTTTTAAATAATCATTTAATAAAAATAGTATAGATGTTTTATGCTTTTTATTCTACAAGTAGTTAATCAAGTCAATACTTAGCTTTTAAGTCATAATAGCTATCATTTACCAAACATTTTAAATTATAATTTTAAGTTATCTAAACTCACAATATCCTAGTGTTTGCCCCCCAAAAATAAGGTACCTCTAACATTTTGCAGTTTTTTCTAACTTTATTATAAGAAAGAAGAGGGACGCACCATTACAGAATAAAATTTAATACTATAACTTTTAAGCTATTATTGTCCGAATGGAACAAGTGGGATAACGTTGGCCCTCCAAAAATAAAACTACAATAGTCAACCACATTTTGCAACTTGTTTAAATTTATCATAAGAAAGAGGAAAGACCCGCGGCATTATGAGAGCTCACATGTGTAGACTGGACAAGCACGTGACTCACTCAAACTAGAATCTAAAACAGTAGCATATATATGACAGTGTGATACTATGACCAATGATACTGTTTTTGTTCCAATAGGAGAAGTGGTTATTTTCTGTTTAATTTCTTACTCTTGTTTAGTAAAACTTTTTAAATAGAGCTTATTCAAATTGAGTTTTTATTAGTAGAGTTTTAATAAGTAGAGCTTTTATAGAAAATATTTGTGTCATTTAGTTGTCAAATAGAGTTTTTGTTAAAAGTTATAAAATTATTTTATTAGCCAAGTTTTTTAAAGTTATGTTATGAAAAGAATGATATACCATATAAGATTGTACAATAAATTAAAGGTATTTTAGATAATTTAACTCTTTAAAAAACCTCTGTAGCCTCTAGTTCTAAAAATAAAAAATTATCTAAGTTATTCTTAATTTAAGGTACTTATAATTATTAGATAAGTCATATCAAATATGCATGAATACTAATTTTTTTTACATTTATATATTCGGATAACATACTTTATCGTAATCTTGAGATGATCTAGGACTTGCCTTCTTCAACCCTTGTATGTTTTAAGAGTTATTGAAAAGCATAAAGCTAATAACCCCTCCTGCCAAAAAAAAAAAAAAAGTTCTTAAAAAAATCCCAAAAATAAAAATGATGATTATACAAATTTTATTGTACTCGTAAGTGCGTAACTCTATTATAGTATAGATTAATGGTAACAAGTATCGATCCTATGAGGAGGTAGATTTAATCGCGTGTGAGGTTAATTTTTTAAATTTGTATGTGAGTTGGTTAGATGAGATTTATTTATCTTAAAATTCAAAATGAAATGGCGAGAATGAATTGAAAATGGAACAATATAAATCAAACACTTGAATCTATAGATTCACACTCAACATTTTACCATAGGCTTAATTTTCTTTTTAAATTCCAACTAATTTATGAGGGGATATTTCCACTCCTCATAGTCCTCATTATGATAAATATAGTATTAAGCGCTCGTTGTGCCAGAGGAAAATAATCTTCTGTTAAATAGGTGCCACGTGATAATAATCCAATTATCGACAATATGACAAGACTGTCGATTAAATAACTTAGATTTATTCTCTATCAATACTGAGTTAGGATGAACAATTTTTCTTTAATAAATATAATTTAAATTGCTTATCGTGCCAAACAGTAATGATCTTGCACTAGGAAGCCAGTATACTATACAAAATCTAGACAAAATTATTACTCTTTGTTAATTGTGAGTTAAAACAATCTAATTAAAATAAAGAAAGAGAAAGTAGACTTACCAAATTAAACTCATGGATTATGTTGAGGCTTTACCTTTAACCTAAGCTTGAAATTGACTTAGCTACTCATTTTGAACTAACAGTAAAATCGAAATTTTATAAAATACATAGAAAAATATAAGATATTGCAGGATTTAAAAAATTTAGATTCAGAGTTGCAGAAGTGAGAGAGGGGAGCCCGTATTTATAGATACAATGACTAAATCATAACCATTAGATGAAAATAATTCGATGCTCAGGATTGCACCACGTTACAAGCTTTGATTGGATGAAACACATCATCAGGGCTGTTGTTCCGTGTATATGCACATATCATACACGCGTTTTTTTGTTCATTAATATGCTGCTACATTAGTAGTCAACATAAAAGTCAATTTTTCAGTCCAATAATATGTTGTCACATCATCAGTCAATGTCACACCATCGGTCAACGCCACATCATCATTTTTTGGTCCGATAAGCTGGTTAATGCCATGTCAAATAGGCCTGTTAAAATTTTAAAATTATGATTTTGCCGTTGACGCTCTTCTTAAGGTTTTCACTTTTCTAAGCTCAAAATGCTATTCATTTTGTTGTCCGACTTCTCATTCATTGTGAAAAATTAAAATATCCCTCAAATATATAAAATACTTAAATTATAACAAAATACACACAATCAAAGTTTAAAGGACTTAAATATATAAAAGTTGAAATGTTAGTGATGTTTAAAGCGCAAAATAATAATTTTACCATTTATAAATATGTATTCTCCGGCACTCAACAATGTTATAGCCCCGAATATTGCATTTTCATGAACATTTTGTTGGTTATACAGATTTAACCTTGTGGAATGCAAAATAAAACTCAGCGAAAGACAAGTTTAAGCTGCTTAATTATCAATTGTGTCACTTCCAATTCTGCAAAACCAACTTCAAATATTCAGTTTTTTTTTTAATTTCTCATTTTTGAATCATTTTCCTTGTTTTCTACTATAAAAAATTATCACCATCATCATTCTTTGTTACCATCAAAATTTAAAAACCAATACATTAATATTCCTCCTATCTTGAAATTATATATATATATATATATATATATATATATATATATATATATATATCACACTAATTGATATAAACAATAATTAAGCATAGGAAACACCAAACTCTTCAACACCGAACTATTATTAGAACTAGTTAATTCTCACTACACTCACTATGAAGAAAAATTTTCAGGGCCATTCCTCGTGTATCCGAATATGCTCTCAAACTAATTCCATTTGATTCTTGCTTGGATTCACCATCAGCCATTTTCTATTTTCAACAAAACACATTTCAATTTTGATTCATTTTATCTAAAAATTTTCTCAACATTGTTATTTTTGCTGTATTTTATTAAAATTTAATTTGTATATTCTATCAAAGTGTTTTTTTTTTTAATTAATAGGAAATGACAGAAAAATTATGTGAAAGAGTGGTGGTGATTCAAGATGCATCAAGGGATGTGAGTTCGGTGCAATCAGAGGAATCTTGAAAAATTTCTTGTTGTTCTTCATCAGGTTAATAATCCTAGTATGTTTTATTTCATGCCATCTCCAAAATACAGTAAGAATTTTTCATTATCATTATTATTTTTATTTTTCCAAATCTTAACAGACATACATATCTTGATGATAATGTATTGTGTATATTCTAAAATATGGATTTGGATCCTCTCATAATCTAATTTTTCTTAATTTTTATAGGAAATTTTACCACATGGTAACTAAATAATTCCATGAATAGGATTAATTTATTCTTAACTTTCCTTAGTAGATACAAAAGTTCACCGTTTTTGACTAATTAAAAGCTAACAAACAAACGGCCGTTAACTTTTTTTTCCATTTCTTTAATCATTCTTTCTTTTCTTTTCTTTTTTTTTCTTTTGTTGAGTTGTCACTGTTTTACTTCTGTTATACAAGATTCTAGTTGCTGCAGGGTGCAAGACTTCAACATTATCATAAAAAGAAAAACATTGGGTAAGGTTAGCCTTTTTTTTTTTAATATCCAGTTGCTTTTATGGGCCATGGTTGTACTAGAGGTAATTCATAACTTCTCCAGAATGCTTTTAGGTTGTTGCCAGAAGAACTTTCTTCGCAAACATGTGCTGGTTTGGAAGGCTTATTCCCCTTCCAGGATATTTTCTTTTGCTGCCTCCTAAAACATTCCTGTTGATCTCTTAGTATAGTCAATCTCATCTCATCGATATGTACTCTGTTCTTTTGATCATGGTGATTCTTCTGCGAAGTCCATACATATCTCACAACTGTTTTGTTGTTAGTTTTTGGGATTTTCGAGTCCTTTTGATAATATTAAAAAAAATTGCTAACCTTGCCCAATTTTTTTCGTTTTTTGATAATGTTGAAGTCTTTTACCATGCGGCTGCTAGAATCTTTTAGAGCAGAAGCAAAACAGTGACAACTTCTCAAGAAAAGAAAAGAAAGAAATGATTAAAGAAAATGATAAAAAAGAGTCAACGGCCATTTTTTTGTGAGTTTTTAATTAGCCAAAAATGGTGAGTTTTTGTGCTTATTAAGAAAAGTTAAGAATAAATTTAATCCCGTCCATAAAATCATTTAATTACCACATGCCAAAATTTCCTATAAAGATTAGGAAATATTAGATTAGAAGAGGATCTAAATCCATAAAGTATATGTACCTAGATTCTCAATAGAAATTAAAAAAAAAAGGAAAAATCTCTGTAGTTTGAACTTCGGTCACACCAGAATTGAGAATTGGAGGAGAGAGATATGCAAAGGAAAGGGAAAAATTTGGTCGAATAAAGTAAGATTCGTTTTGCTAGCTTTTTAATTTTCTTTTTATTTTTATGATCAATGGGATACAAGATCAGATTGGACTCGAGTTCAATGATTAGAACAAACCAGAAAATTATTCAAGAATATATTTCAAGGAAGAAGGGAAAGTACCAAACAAATGCGGAGATTAATCAGATTTCCAAGCTATGTTTAGCAGAAAATGTAAGATTAATACAACTCAGCTTAATTTGAACCATACAGTCTTAATATATATATTTTTCTAAATTGTATTAACATAACAATTTAGCGGGCTTAAAATTCACAGATCGAGTTTGATTTAAAGGTACGTCCAGGATCCTCTTTGAAGGCTGCTACTGTTACAGTTGCCAAAAAATTCAAAGCAACATGGATCATTCTTGATAGGTCAGCTTCAAATTAATCTCAATCTTAAGACTTCACGCTTTTTTTTTTTTTTTGATAAACTCAATCTTAAGACTTTATATATGAGTACGTGTGAAATAACTTCTTTAATGCGGCTATTTACACTTTACGTGCAAACTTCTTTCTTTTAATTATAACGTTGTTACAGAAATTTTCTATGCCAGTATTTAGACTTTATTAAAATTTAAGAAAATTATTAAGTCATATGACTTCATAATAAAATAATATTATACTATTAAACTGATATACTTTAATAATTTTTTTAAACTTTAATAAAATTCAGAATTTTAGATTAAATTAGTACTCAATGTTAAATTCAGAATTTTAGACTAGACTAGCACTCAGTGTTATAAAGAGCCTCCATGCTACTCCAAATACATAAGTGACTCCACACTCTATAAATTATTATATTTTTTATTGTTGTATGATTTGGCATGCACAGGCACGTGAAAGAAAAGTCAACTACTTGGAGAATCGTTTGATGAAACGAGACAAATAATGGAACATCTGAGAGGACACAAAGCCAATGCGAAGAACAAATTACAGGTCGAAAAAGTCAATCACGATGACTAAGTTTCATATGATGAAATGATTCCTCGAAGACCAAGGAAAAAGACTCGGCCAAAAGCAAGTCACTTATTATCACCCCAATCATATTTTAACTTAAAATAAAAACACAGATTTTCATTTGTTGGACTTTTAATATAATATTATTGAATCTTTAATCTAATATTGGGTTTATATGTAAATAATTATGTATAGCGGACTATCATACAAGATTAAGTTTGATTAAAAGTGATCTATTAAAGCTTTCAGTTATATGGACTTTAATATATCTAATAGGGTATGAGCCTTTAATGTGTGGAAGCTTAAGGGTAATTTCTATTTCTATGATGACCTGAAATAAGGATACATAAAGAGAATAGGAAAAATTGTCTATATAAGTTGTTATGGTCCCTAGATCACACGTATCATTCTATTATCTATTGATATCTCATCAGCAGAGAGAGAATATAGAGAAACTTAAAAGATTCTCTGGAAAAATGTATTGATTTGGAAGGCCAACACGACTTCAAAGGGCAATAAAGCATTATGGATTTAAATATGCTTTCATATAACTTTTCATAGATGCTTGATGATACAATATGAATGTTTTTAAACTATAGGTGATGGTTTTCACCAAAAGATTTCTTTTAACAAGTGGTATCAAAACCTCTTCATGTTGAATTATTAAGAATCAAATTTATTTTCGATTAGTGATTACATCTTTGGTGTTCTCGAATTTAATAATACCGAAATTATTAAAATGATTGAATTTGAGAACAAATTTGTGATTGACTTCTAGTATTAAGCAAAATAAATATTTAGAAAATTTAAAAATAAGAAACTAAATTCAGAAAATTCATTTTTTTTTTTTTTTAAGTATTAGAGTCGGCGGCAGCAACAACCATCACCGGCATTCGGGCAAGGGCCACGCCACCACGCCATCAAGTAAGCCATGGCCTAGTCAAGTAAAGCGGTGGAACAAAGGTGAAAAAAAAAATGGATTGAGGAGAGGCATGGATGTTTTGGCCGCGCCAACAAGAATTAGGTGAAGCGGTGGCCACAAAGAAGAAGCAGAAGCGACACCTATGGCTGCCACAAGAAAAAGAAGAAAAATAAAAAAGATTAGGGTTATGAATTTTTAGGCTAGTTTAGGACCTAAACCGGTCCAGCCCCAACCCAGTCAGTGGTTGACTGGTCAATAGTTGACCGTTGACTATTGATTGGACTTTGACCGAAATTTTTTTATATTTTATTTTTTAATCCAATTTTAAATTCAAATATTGGTATGTTTATATATATTTTTAGATGAATTAACTGAAGCAATATATCACTAAAGTGACTTCTTTTGTAGAAATTAATTCATTTTAGAATATAAATAGTTGTGTGCATATAATTTCTGTAATTATCGATTGGCCTAAAGGAAGGTTTATATTTAACAGAATTGCATGTACACTTGTGGCAATAAACCTGTGATGATTGTTTAGTGTTACATGTAAATAATAAATCGGCCCAAAGAATATTATTATTATCAGTATTTGATTATTACAGCAAGATATTATTTACAAATTAATATTTTGTCCGCATATAAAATATTAATGGAGTGTCCAATATCTTAAGATGAGGTTTACTTTATTTGAATTTATTTTTGTTTTAAGACTTATATGAGCTTGTTTTGTTTGTTTGTTTGTTTGTTTGTTGTTCTCTGTTTCGTGATGTTGGTTGCTAATATTACTGCCAACATCAGTTCTATTCCTATGCTAAATATTCATATCCTAATCATGGATCTCGACCTTACGTTAAAGATTGATTCTCCTTACCTCTTATGGATGAGAGTACTATTGATGACAAAGAGAAATAGAAAGGTAGGAGAGATCAAATCGCATGTGTATCATGATAATGAAGAAGGCTATTTCAGAAGTATTTAGGGGCTCAATGTCTGAAAAAAAAATTACGGCTAAGGAGTTCCTTGTAGAAATTGAATAGAGGTTTGTCAGGAGCAAAAAGGCTAAAATTAGTATGCTCTTTACATTATGAAGATATCTTATCTTACTTCTATGCTAAGAGCACCTAAGCTTAAACTCTCTAAGGATTTATTAATGTATCTGGTTTTAATATCCTTATCAACACAATTTAACAAGTTTAAGTCAAGGTATAACTATTAGAAAAGACTTGGTCTTTGAATGAACTTATATCACACTACGTTTAGGAAGAGGATAAGCTGAAGAAAGATAAGGTAGAAATTGTTAACTTGCCTCTACCTCCAAGGGCAAGGACTCAAGCAAGAAAGGAAAGAAAGATAAGGAAGTTATAAGTACAGCTCCTCAAAAGAAACAATAAAAGAAAACTAGTTATTTCTTTTGCGAAGTTGAAGGCCATGGTTTGGTATATTCTAAGGTTAATTTAACTTCAGTACTTAGACACACGTAGTGTGATGAGATTGAGGACAAAACTATAAAGTATGTGGGATAAGGCATATTCAGATCTTATTCAAATTCGTGTCGGATCTACCATAAAAGCTTGAGCAAAGAAATTTAAAGAAGCGCTTAATGGGTTGATTCAAGCAAGTTGGGCTCAATCAAATTCGTGGAGGCCCGTTGAAGGAATCGCACATGATATTCTAACCACTAAATGTATGATTCAGGCTCTTAAAGTTTCCAAATAATCATTTACATGAAATTAGGAAGTTGGCTTGTACATTATGGCAGGAAAATATATTACTTTTCTTTTTGAATATTTCCCCATTTAGAAAATATACTACTTTCCTTTTCGAATACTTTCCCATTTCTTGAGGAGGCCAATGGCAAAACAAATCAGTTATTTCTTTTTTTAATTGCCTAGTTTTCATTTTAATCGATGTAAGATATTTAAGCCGAATAGGATTATGATTTGATTTAGATTCTTTCCCATTTGCTTTATATTAGGATTTTAATTTGATTTAGATTATTTCTTTATTTGCTTTAAATTAGGATTCTGATTCGATTTTGGTTCAAGGTTTATTTCCTAAAATTCTTATAATCAACCTTATATGATGTACTCACATCCAATAAATAGGGACAATTTAGTTTTGATGCAATTAGTGAGAGAGTTAATTCTCTTTGGTTCTTAAACAAACTCTTTGAACTTATCGGACTTCCGTGGTGTTCAAACTCTTGACTTATCAATCAAATTATCCGTAGCTGGTTGTGGCGTCCTCACATAACAAAGTTTGTGCTTTCATTGAGCATCAGGTCGTGGTTCCATTCAAATTCCAGGTTTAGAGTTGATATTGGAGACTAAATTAATTAAGATCGCTCAGTGCTTGGCGTGGTCCATATCATAGTAGATAGATTCTGGTGCAATAACTCACATCATTGTCTCTATTCAGGGTTGCTTGAATTGTCAAAAGCCAAGTTAAAGCAATTGAAAATTTTAGATTATTATTAAAGATCGGATTTTATTTGGATCTTGATAAAACATTTATTGTTCCATTTTTCAGAAAAAATTTGATTTTCATTTCTGCCTTGGACAAGTCTGGCTTTTCTTATTCATTTAGGAGTGGAGAACTCACTTTGTTTTACTATTAAAAAATGATTGGTTTCGATTCTTTGTTAGGCAATGATAATCTTTATATGCTTGATACAATTGCTTCATTTAATTAATCCCTCCAATTTAGTACACGAGGTTTAAAGAGAATATTAACAATGAGAATTCAACTGCATTATTCCACATGAGATTCGGTCATATCTCTAGATGAAAAATAGAGAGACTTGTGTCAAACAAAATTCTTGACCCCGTAGATTTCACAGATTTTAATATTTGTGTTAACTGTATCAATGGAAACAAACTAACAAAAGAAGATTTGAAGCTAAAAGGACTTTGGACATCTTAGAACTCATATATTCAGATATCTATGGGTTATTCCGTATGGCTACCTTGAATGGTCAATAATATTTTATGACGTTTATAGACGATTTCTTTATATATGACTACATATATCTCCTTCATAAAAAAATCACAGTTTTTGGGTCTGTTAAAAAAATTTTAAGGTTGAAGTTTATAACTAACTCGGCAAAAGAATAGATATGACCTTAGTGGTAAATATTGTGGCAGATATGATAGTTTTAGTGAACAATGTCTTGGACCGTTTACTAAGTTCCTAAAAGAATGAAGTATCGTCCCAGAGAACACTGTGCCGGGTTCATCCACTGTGAATATTATTGCTGAAAAATGAAATAAGGTACTTAAGGACATGATAAGGAGTATGATTTGTCATTCTACTTTCTGAGGAGAAGCACGTAAGACTACAACACTCTTTAATAGATTTCCAACTAAAGCAACTGCTAAAATCTCTTATGAGCTTTGGACTGACACATTTAGGGATGTCCAACTGAAGTAACGCCTTATAGGTCTAATGAGAATAAACTAGATTTTAGAACAGTGAGTTGCTATTTTATTAGATACTTTGAAAGTTTCAAGGGTATAAGTTTTATGATCTTACGACTAAGTCAATTTTAGAGTCGGAAAATGTTCGGTTCTCTCAGGATGTCGAGTTTGTAGGGAGAAATACAGTTAGAGACTTTTTTTTTAAGAATAATATGTTGATATTCCCATATGTGTTATTGGTATTGATCAGGGTTTCATTCATGACTTTGTTCAAGACAAAACAGATTAAGACAATGTCGGAGAACTCTTTATACAAGAATTTGTTACTAAAGAACAAACTCCACCACCTTAAGAACATGTCCCATTAAGGACAGAAATAAAAAGTATAGTGCCAGATGACTACATTGAAGAGATGGAAGATAATTCGATCAATTTTCATCAAGCCGTGGATAGTTCCAGCTCTAAAAATGGATAGATATCATGAATGAGGAAATGAAGTCTATGATGAAGGACAATGATGTATGAGATCTTGTCCTATTGCCAAAAGATGTGAAATCCTATTAGTTGCAAGAGGGAATCAAAAAACAATGTAGAGAGATATAAGACGTCTCTTGTCCCAAAGGGCTTTACACAAAGAATGAATCAACTATAAAGAGATTTTTTTTTTAGTTGTTTGAAAGACTCTTTCAGGATCATATTGCTTCACAAACTACTCTTTCAGCATTTTCATATTGCTTCACAAACTACTTCAAATGTTTTTTTTTTTTTTTTTGAGTTAACAAATCCATCAAAAAATGCATTCATACTTTCACTTCACTTGTTGACATTCCTACCCAAAAACAATCCTTCAAATAGCATGGAACCCAATAATACCGCTCATCATATAAACTATTTGACCAATCATTATCTCATAAATCAATATCATAGTCATATCATGCCAAGCCTCTTCGAATACAACAGGGCTCAGTGAATCATAAACAGCAGAAAACAATGAAGAACTAATACTTTCACATTCTTTAAAAGCCCATAACTTCTCAGACACTTTCTTAATTATTTGTCAGAAACACCATCCGTGCCTAGTCCTAGAAAAAAAACATTCTCAATTGCCTTTTGCATTACTTTATCTTGGTCTATAATGATACCAATAGAAGGAGAACCAGACATGTGTGATAGCCACGCCTCAAATAATCAATGTCTCCGTATCCTTATGTAAAATGAATCTGTATCCTAACAAAATAGAATGACCATGATGATTAACTCTGGCAAAAGGAGCAAATGGCATGTCATACTTATTGGTAAGATATTTGGTGTCAAATCTGATCTCCTAAATATTTGTAAGCTACCCTACTCCTCGGATCTGCCCAAAATACATTCTTTAATCGATCTTGCTCATACAAATCAATGCTTGAAAAAAAAAAAAACTTACATTTAGCTTGCTTTTTTTGGAAGTACTTTAAAATTGCCATAGCATCTCTTTCTCCAAACTATAATCACCCTGCTTTATCAACAATATTTCTACAATCTTTTTTCTAAGAATGAGACATTTTCATACCCACTAGCTTCGATAACAATAGAACTAAAATTCTGGGCAATGTTAATTCTCGCACAATCATTCATGTCAATATGTTTTTTGGCATTTGCACTAATGCTACAGTTACAAGGAAAATACATAGCTTTGTTCAGACTCAATCCATGATTGTGATGAAGGTTTAAAGTTCGAAGAACCCATTTTCCGTCTTCATTTGCACAACCTCCAATTTTTGCGTCACAACCTGTTTTCACAATAGGTTTCGACATCAACAGATTCGCAAATTTACTTTTCGACTTGCCGCTATAACCACATGCAAATATCATGTGTTTTACAATCTCATCACTGGCTTTCTTCTTAGTTAGCTTCTTCACAAGAAATCCTTCTTCATTACCATAGGCTTTGTAGAACGCCCACATTTCCTTATAACTATCAAATAACATTCCAAGAATTGGCTCAAATTTTTTCCGTTGCACATCTTCAATTGTGTGCTCATTTTCCAAATTTTCTGTATCTAAAAAATAATCAACATTTGTATTAAGAATAAATTATTATAATTTTTTACAAAATTTTTGTCCAGCAAAAATTTAATCCATTAATTTTCTAAAAATTTAAATTCAAAAGATTTCTAAATCAAACAGAAATATGATTATCATTTATCATTATCATCTAACTAGTAAATTGCTTCGAGAAGTACTAGAGATTGCTATCATTTGATCCCTAAAATAGTAAAACTTAAGCGAAATTCAAGTACATTTCTATTATTACTGATACAACAAAAATTAAAATTCAAAATAAAAAATCCTTCTTTATAATCAAGAAATTACCAGCTCGGGTTCCGCTTCAGGATCCAAAAAAGGCGGCAATTCCGCGTTTGGGAGAATTTGTGTAGAGTTTTGATGGTGAAGGAAAAAAGCAGAGCTGAGTTTCGATTTGAAAGAGAAATCAGAGGACCGTGATGGGGATTCTGGTAGCTGAAGAGAGTGAGGAAGCGTTAAGCATGATGTTGGTAGCCAGAGGAGAGAAAAGAATGATAAAGGAGTGAGTGAGGATGAGTTAATAGTGAATTGTCAAGAGAGAGTGATGCATGTGAATCCTGTCTTCTCACACTTTTTACTTTTTTTTTTTATATATTGTTAACAATTAAAAAAGCGTAGAATCCGAGAGAAAGAGAAAAGCGAAATGTCAGTACAAGCTACTATTTCTCTCAACTTTCTCTCAACATTCTAGACAGAAAACATTTCTCTTACCCTTAAATTTCCCCTTGCTCTCTTACTTTTTCAGCTACTTTTTTCTTTTTTTTTGACTTGATTACTAGTAGCAGCAACCTATCACTGCTGCCATAATCTAGCAGAACTACAAACGATTCAATTTGAATCGATTGAAGAGCCCCTCCGCCCAATCGTCAATAGCTTAGCAGATCTACTGCGATAAAATTTGAATTGAAACGCCAGAATGGATAGGAAAACCGCTCGAGCTCAAAATGATTTGAAGCACGAAGAATATGAATTCATAGTGAATGGCGAGTCAAAATCGATGATCAAGTTTCAATTTCATCAGATCCTGTGCGTGCGAAATTGTGGGCTGCAGATCAAAAACAGTTACTTCGATTTGAGAAACCCGTGGTTATTCGAAATTCTGTTCAGTTCGATATGGAACTAATGGATACCGCATGCCACACTATTCTTTTGGATTTGGTCTCACCACAATCGTCTATCAAAAATCCGTTGGAATATTACGACCAGTTGCATATTCTCTAATTCTCGTAGAATTATCGTCGAAAATACCGAAAAGTTACGTAACAAGTCACTGGTGGTATCTGTTTCACTTGGAAGAAGAAGAAGACAAGACATTAGGTTGATTGAAGAACACAATATGGCATTTTCGGAGGGAGTGAAATTAGTAATGGATGACTGCTCCGGTGAAATATGTGCAACTTGTTTGGAGAATTATTTTGCAGGATCATACGTGATGCGCATGCAGTGTTCCCGCGCGTTCCATGAAAAACGCATCAGTCCCGGGCTGAAGAAAAGAAAATCTTGTCCCCCGTATCGTTCTAAGTTTCCCTTGGGTGCTATTAAATGTTTCTTGGATGTATGAGAGAAGGGAAAAAATAAAAACAGTACATAAAGTTTTTTTAGCCTTCTTTGTGTATCAAATCCTTATTTTTCCAATAACTCACAAATCATGTTATAGCTCAGTGGCATCATCCCCTGGCAACACTCACAGAAGACAGTTAACACATCATACCGAACTGAGACCCCCCCACATTCCTGGCACAGCGTCGTTGCTGGAAAACAACTCCTAATTGATGGTGATGTTGAACATGGCGTAGACCGCAGTACTTGCAGGGGCAGGATTGCTCTCTCCTTCACAAGCCACAATTCGGCCGTCAAACTTCATTGGTGGAACTTCATCGATCAACTCCATTGGTGATTTCTTGCTAACATCCTGAGTCCATTTGTCACTGAGTTCGCTAATCGGATTGGCGATAACGGTCAGATTTCTTGTGGTCGATGGCACATTCGACGATTTGAATAGGGGCCGTTGTTATTTGCTATTTTACCAGCAGCAGAGACACGAGAAAGAGAAAGTTTGGCTTACTTGTATCTTTCCAATTATGATATCATCACATTCACTAATTTCATACTTAAAAATTGAGTAAACTAAGGGCCAAACAATTTCGGATTGCAGCACAAAGTGTTGTTTTATTATAATAACTAAAATAAACGTAAGTTTAAATTATTTTTTATTTTTTATAGTAATGTTTAGAGTTGTTTTTTTCTTTTTAAAACACAAAAAATTTCATAAAGAAAAAAAATAAAACAAAATCTAATGGACTCCATAATATTTGACATTAAATATGATAAAAATTTATATTAATATATAATCTAAATAAAATAAAAAAAATAAACGCTATGACTATAGAAAAAATATAAATAGAATGAATGTAAAAAGTCATGGTTAACTTTAGTATGAAATTGTTCATTGTTAAGAGAAATTTTACATAATCATATGTAAGTCTTATTGAATCTTATAAAAGAAAACAAAAGTAAAATAGAAAAAACATAAACTTGCTGAATTAAAATTTTAATATTAGAGAGAATGTACAGCAGTTGTGGTGATAATTTGATTGTAGTTGTAATCTAATATCTAATGGCTTATCCATATACAATATATACATACATATAAGACATATAAGATGTATGGAAAAATAAGATATAATTACCTTCTTATTAAAATATAAAGTTATAATAAGAATTTTAAAAAGATGTGGTGGCTTAATAATACGCTGCCAATAAAAAGCAACCTCTTACTTACAGATTTTTTAAAAATTATGCGGATCTCATTATTTGTTATAACTTTTTATATTATTTTAATGAAATTATAAGTTACAGCAACTCTAACTTAGCAGCACCCATATATATATATATATAGACCATAATTATATCAGCTAACTACAAATTTGACCATTGTATGAAACCAAATTGAGAGCATACTGCCAACAAATAAATAATCATCCTTCTAAATATATATTTATATTCGACCGATGCACAAACATAAAATGTCAAGCAACGCTATAAAGATAATTTCAATGTAGAATTTTCATGTTCAGCTAAATATGACAAATTTCCGAATCTGTAAAGAAGGCTACATCAAAAGATACTACACGTATTGGAATCTTGAAATAAACAAACAAAATTAACTTTTGGTGGAAAAAATAAAACCATCAGAAATGATTCGAAAATGTTTGGCTATGGCCTCTGCTGGAGAGCGCTTCGCTGTGGCAACCCAGCGCAGTTGCACAATAAAAAATTCATATTATATGAGCAATCATTTCTTTTAGGTCCTAATCATTTCTTTTAGGTCCTTTATGGTGTTAAGGTATTCTAGATTACAGCTGTTGTGAAAAAGAAAATCATAATTATAAAAAAAATTAATATTATATAATAAATATGATTTTTAAATAAAATTTTAATAAAAATAATAAAAAATTATAAGTTTTTTATTATCAAGTGGTGGATCAAATCAATTTAACTTTCAAATTATAATAGTTAGTATTTATTAAATATTTCAGTACTGTATCTTTTAAATTATAATTGTTCAATTTCAAAACCCAACAAGACCTAAATCATTTTTGTGTTGACCCACCTATAATAGCCAACCACATTTTGCAAATTATTCAGAATTTATCATAAGAAAGAGGAGAGACACACGGTGCTACAAAGGGTCAGATGCCCAGACTTGACAAACACGCAACTCATTTAAACTAAAATCTATAACAATAGCCAACCACATTTTGCAAATTAACCACATTTTGCAAATTATTCTAGTAGACAAATTTTTCAAAATTATGTTATGAAAAGAATAATATATCATATATAATTGTGGAATAAATTAAGAGTAGATTAAAAAAATTAAATCTTTAAAAAAGTTTTATAACTTCTACTTCTAAAAGTACAAATTGTCTAAAGTATCTTCAATTTGATAGTACTTTTGATCATTAGATAAAAGCCATACCAAACATGCGTGAATACTAATATTGTTTGCATTTATAAATTTCAATAACTTTTGTATTTTCTTTTCTATTTTCTCTCCCTTTCCATCCGACATCGTAATCTTGAGATGGTATAGCACTTGCCTCCGTCAACCCTTATATGTTTTAGTGTCAACTTATAAAAAAGCATAAAGCCAATAATTCTTCCCAAAAAGTAAAAAAAAAAAAATCTTTAAAAAATCCCAAAAATAAAAATAATATTAAAGCCCTGGATACTGCATTCCCACGAACATTTTGCTGCGTAGACAGATTTAACCTTGTAGAATGCAAAATAAAACTTAGCAAAAGACAAGATTAAGCTAATTAATTATCAATAATGTCACTTCCAATTTTGCAAAACCAACATCACATATTCAGCTTTTTTTTTTTTTAATTTCTCATTTTTGGATCAGCTCTCTTGTTTTCTACTGTCAAAGATATCACGATTAACATTCTTTGTTATCATCAAAATTAAACAACCTGTACAATCTTGAAATTATATACCACACTATTAATTAAAACAATATTTAACTAATTAAGCATGGGAAACATCAAACTCTTCAACAATGAACTATTATTAAATCAAGTTAATTCGCACTACACTCACTGTGAAGAAAAATTGCCAGGGCCATTCCTCGTATATCCGAATATGCTCTCAAACTAATTCCATTTGATTCTTGCTTGGATTCACCACCACCCCATTTTCCTTTTTCAACAAAACACATTTCAATTTTGATTCATCTTCCCTGAAAATTTTCTCAACATTGTTATTTTTGCTGTATTTTATTAAAATCTGACTTGTACATTCTCTCAAAGTGTTTTTTTGCTTTTGAATTCATAGAAAATGACAGAAGAATTATGTGAAAGAGTGGTGGTGATTCAAGATGCATCAAGGGATGTGAATTCGAGTGCAATCACAGGAATCCTGAAAAACTTATCACTTAAATATGGAGATTCGCTTAAATTTCTTGCTGTTCTTCATCAGGTTAATAATCCTAGTACGTTTTCTTTCATGCCATCTCCAAAATACAGTAAGAATTTTTCATCATTATTATTATTATTTTTTTCAAATCTTAATGGGCATACATATCCTGATGATAATGTATTGTGTATATTAATTGGTTCAACTCGTAAAATATTTAGCCTGTACTAGTAATCCGATGATGGGCTGGTTCCTATCCTCATGGAATAGGGTACATTTCTCTCCATATGTTATTGGTGGGAGCAGATTCCTGAGCTAAACTCCGTAAAATCCTAAACTGCACAACAAAATATATGTATCTAGATTCCCAATAGAAATTAGAAAAAAAATGTAAAAATCTCTAGAGTTCGAATTTCTGTCGCACCAGAATTGAGAATTGAAAAGGAAAGATATGCAAAGGAAAGGGAAAACGGATTCGGTTGAGTAAAGTAAACTTCATTTTGCTAGCCTTTTAATTTTTTTATTTTTATGATCAGTGGGATACAAGATCAGATTGGACTCGAGTTCGATGGTTAGAACAAACCAGAAAATCATTCAAGAGTATGTATCAAGGAAGAAGGAAGAGTACCAAGCAAATGTGTTGATTGAACAAATTTCCAAGCTATGCCAAGCAGAAAATGTAAGATTAATGTAACTCATTGTGCTTTATTTTTAGTTTTTTTTTTTTAATCTTAAATTCACACCGAGAGCTTCCATCACGGATTCAACTTGGAACCATGCAGCTTTAATTTTTTTTTTTAAATTGTATTTCAACTGCTATATCATTAATTATTATTTGTCACGTGTAGTATTATATTACAATTCTAAGGATGTTGTGATTTTTGACGTGGCAATTCACTGGGCCTGAAATTCACAGATCGAGTTTGACGTAGAGGTACGTCCAGGAGTCTCTTTGAAGACTGTTGCTGTCAGAGTTGCCAAAAAATTCAAAGCAACCTGGATCATACTTGATAGGTCAGCTCTAAATTAATCTCAATCTTAGTACTTTTATAGCTGCGTTTGAAATAACTTCTTAATGTGGCGTTTTAATTATAATGTTGTAGTAGAATATTCCAATCCAAGATATGAATTTTATCAATGTTTAAAAAAGTTATTAAATCATATAATGTAATAGTGTAATAGCTGAAAAAATTATTAAATCATATGGCTTAATAACATAATAGTATTATACTATTAAATCATATAACTTAATAATTTTTCTGAACTTTAATAAAATTTAGGATCGTAGACAAATTTAGTATTCAATGTTATAGAGAGCCTCCGCACTACTGTAAATGTGACTCCACACTATAAATTTTTATATTTTGATTGTTGTATGATTTGGCATGCACAGGCACTTGAAAGAAAAAAGCTTCTACTTGGAGAATCTTTCATGTAAAATATCAAGAATGAAACGAGACAACTCAATGGAACATCTGAGAGGGCACAAAGCCGTTGCAAAGAAAAAATTACTGGTCGAAAAAATCAATCACGATGAGCAAGTTTCATATGATGAAATGATTCCTGGAAGTCCAAGGAAAAAAGACTCGGCCAAAAGTAAGTCACTTATTTTCACCCCAATCATATTTTAAATTTTAAATTAAATCAAAACGCAATTTTTCATATATTAATTTTTATAATTTTATATTTTTTTTCAAAAGATAAGAAGGTATGTCAAGTTTAAATTAATATTTATCTTTTTAAATAAAATCAAATGATTAATTAAGTAAAACTGTTTAAAGCTACTCAGTCAAATCCCCAGAGTTAATATAAAAAATAAATTGATAAACATGATACATTTATATACAAATTGGTTATCCAACAAGTGTGCTAATCAAAATAAGTCGATTTTTTAAATTAAAAAGTTACATTTATGATTTAGCTTTAAACCGAGAATAGTAGAACATAGTGTGCTAGGAAAAAAGAAAAAAAGTAAAAAGAAAATTCCTACAAAGATAATTGTCTTAATTGAACTTTAGCCAATTTCTTTTACAAACTTATGTTTTTTTATCCATTTAAGTTATTGATACTTTGTTTTGATGTCCTCAAGATCTTAGTTTCTGTTAGCACAAGGATGAAATGTGGTACTAAAAATTTATAAGAGACCCTCTTAGTAAAACTAATCTCCCTCTGGGATTAACGTGTCATTCTCCCTCCTAATAAAAATACCAAATACTTGATGGTATTGAATACCTAGGTACTCCAAAAGTACTTTTTCTTGAAAGTGCGCTTACAGGCTCCTTTCACATGAAGCACTTTTACTCAAAGATACTTTAATTTCTGATTTTCAGAGTCTCAGATTGCTCACAAGCCAAACTCAGGTGACGAACAAGACGACGGTGTAGAGGAACCCCCATGGCATAACAATAGGAATAAATCTACTTCATTTTCTAAAGCTTCATCAAGTGATCAGCTTTTGACAAACTCTAGAGCATTAAGCACAGAAGCTTCAAGTTCAGGTTGCACTGAGGCAAAGCACTCTTCTCCCTTGGAATCAAATGGAGAAGAAGACGACACTTTTTCCATTGATTTGAATAAAGAAAACTTCACAACCAGGCCAGATGCTGATCATGAAAGCCAAAAGCAAATAACCAAAAACATTGAAAGTTGGCTTGCAACAAGTCCTAATGAAGCCTTTGACAACTCCATTTGTTCAGTTTGCCAAAATAGAAGGCCAAAAATAGGATGGACAAGAGACTTCACTTATGCTGAGCTGCAAGCTGCAACAGATGGATTTTCGGTGACGAAATATTTATCAGAAGGTGGCTTTGGTTCTGTGTTTAAAGGAGAAATAAATGGTCTAATCATTGCTGTAAAGCAACATAAAGATGCAAGCAGCCAGGGGGAGAGGGAGTTCAAGTCCGAAGTTCAAGTTCTTAGCAAAGCCAGACATGAGAATGTAGTCATGTTGTTGGGGTCTTGTTCTGATGGGAACAAAAGGTTGCTTGTTTATGAATACGTTTGCAATGGCTCTTTGGATCAACATCTATCAAGTAAGCATACTCAAATTAACTTAATTACCAAATTTATTATGAGTTGACCCTTCATCAGGTCTAATTGTAAGGAAATGATTGACACAGAGTACGCGCGCACGCCTTTGAGCTGGGAAAAGAGGATGAAAATAGCACTGGGGGCAGCCAAAGGCCTGCAATATCTGCATGAAAACAACATCATCCACAGAGATATGGGACCAAACAACATCCTTGTGACGCATGATTTTGAATCAATGGTAATTATTACTTTACTGACACTGTCATATCTGCTTGGTTGGTTCTTGTTTCATGTTTGTGAGTTTGACATTATTTATGTGTCAGCTTGGAGACTTTGGCCTCGCAAAAACTCAGCGAGAAGATTCGGATTACTCTACAGAGACAGGAGTTGTGGGAACTCTGGGATATTTGGCTCCAGAATATGTTGAATGTGGGAAATTATCAACTAAAACAGATGTGTATTCATTTGGAGTGGTTCTGTTGCAGCTAATAACAGGACTCAAGACCAATGACAGAGACCTTGGAGAGAAAAGTCTTGTGGGATGGGTAAGGACTTACTAGCAAACACCACATACAATTTGTCAATGAAATTTAAACTGGGAATCTTTTCAAAGTTTACTGGTTTTTTTGTTACAGGCAAGACCGCTGCTAAAGGAAAGAAACTACCCAGATTTAATCGACCCCAGGATCATAGATTGCTACGATGTTCATCAGCTGTTTTGGATGGTTCAAATAGCCAAAAAATGTCTGAGCAAAGATCCGCAGAAGAGATTACCAATGGATACGGTATGTGTTCTTGCAAAAGATTTACTTGTCCCATTTCATGAATTCAAGCTCTTAGTAATTATATTTACAATATCTTAAAGGTGGTGGATGCATTGAAATCCATAATAGAAGGCACTGCAACCAGCAATATCAGAGGTTTCTCCCCAGCATCGGATTATGGAAGTACCAGCAGCTACTGTGACTCGTCCGAATCACCATCTGATTCACCATCTCAATCTGAAGATACAAGCTTTAGTGTAGATACTACGTCAGTAAGTAGCATGAATGTGAGACACCCACCGACACCCCCCATACAAACTTTCCGAAGACATCCACCTTCGCCGTCACTGCCAGCCAGAAGATTAACCTCATCCGCGCAGAGAAGAGGTGATGTGCTTTATGATGAGATGATCATTTAGATTTGATGCACAAGAGTTTCTATTTCTGTGATTGTTAAGCCTAATAATGTGCACCATGTATGTACCTTCCTCAGATTGGCATCGTTACCAAGCCCATGAATTGTGTAATTGTTAAAATATTCTGTATGTTCATGCCGTCAAGCATGTGCTACAAGTTTTATATTCTGAGTCGTGGCTCCAGTAGTTTTTCACATAATTATATGGCATAAAATGCAGCTAAGTAATCAATCAACTGGCCCAAATGAACAGAAAGTAGTGAACACTCTTTTTAAAGTTTTTATTCGAAAGCCATTCAAAGTATAATCTTATGAACTATGATCACACAGTTGTCCAAAAATGATCACACATCATCACAAGAACTGGTGCAAACCTATTTACAGATAATGCCCAACCGTAGACATTATCTGAAACCTGATTCCGACAAAAACCAATCCATAAAGAAATCATTTGAATTGCTGGCTGTCCAAGTACATTGGTGGTTGATAAATAACAACTGTCAAAGAAAAATGGATGTCTACCATATAACCAAGGTATATCATTTTCTGGGAAAATAAAAGTTTCCATCAAAGAGAACCAAATGAAAGGCTTTCATCAAAAATCGCATAGAACCGACAATGGAGTTTTCAATGAATTAGTAAACATTTAAGATGCTACACTCAAAATCAAGCAGACAAAACAGTTAAACTGGAAACACAACCCTAAAACGTGTAAAGATAGATTAATAGGTTGAGCACAAGTTAAATTTGTTTTCCCTTTAGAGCTCAAACCAGCAAACCGCACACAAAATTCAATATAAACAAATAAAATCGATCACATGAACAGCAAGCAAATATCACCTTGGAAGTGCATAATTATTTTAACAGTTGTAACAAAAGCCTGAATGCATTTATACACACCTAGTCAGTTCTATATTGGCATACAGGCATCACACTGGATCGGAAAGCAAGAAATCAAAATCCACAAACAAAATAACCATGACTCCGTACAAATCATACTACAAGTCTCAATCCCAAACAAACTATGAAATCCAGCAGGCACCAGGACCTGACTACCAATAGTAAACTAATCATCAACATTAATGAAGCGCCAAAAGTTTCAAAAAAGAGTTCATACATTTGGCAAACAGCGGACTTCAGGGGAGTTCGGACATTTGACATACGGCAGGCATGTTATTCCATGCACAAGAGCTGAAGCCCCATCCTTGACTTGGTGTAGAAGTACCTGTGGATATCTGCTTATATTCACTACCCAAATCATCACCAAGAAGGGTTGCTATCGCATCATTCATGACGGTTGGGTCTTTAACATAAGATGAACCGTGCTCAAACCAATCAGAAGCTAGTAAAGCATCAGGTTGACTAACATACAGGTTACTACTTTCCTTCTCTCTATCTGGAGTCCATGCCTGGTCAAGTGGTTCTGATTTCACCTTGTATCCTACAGAACAATTAAAAGCAAGTTGATAGACTGTAGCCCAAACCAGTAAGCTGGGGGAATTCATACAGTTGCGCAATAATTTGGTGTAGGTTCAAAGACAAACCCATTAATCACACCAAGAAAATATGCAAGTAATGGAAATAAATTGTAACATCCATGTTTCAATTAAGTAATTCAGATATCATTCAATTTAGTGACTATAACTGCACTAGACCATTTCATGAAAAGGATGACTCAAAAGTTCCAGAATGACCTTTCAAAGTAATAATCAAGATCAAATGTAGATGCTTACCAAATGTCTCAACAGGTGCTTGTTCATCCAAGGAACTTCCACTGGCACTAAGGGGAGTGCACTCATTAAAGAGAGAGGTTGCAGAATGACCCAATGGAGAAAGGGGATCACTATAGTCTTCCCACTCTGTTTCACAAACATTCCGGGTGCAACTATCAGCAACATCAGGCGTAACAGAAGACGAGTTTGAACTCTTGTCCGAGGAATGATTTTTCAGAGTGTTGGACTCATGGATTAAAGCATCTAGCAGGCCACTGTTACGTGGTGAAGGACAACCTGAGTCAAGTGTCCCAGTTGGTGGAGGAGACTGGATAAAAGCATCAACTGTCTCAAGTAAAGGTTGTGGGGAAGATGTTCCCCAGCTACCTAAATCAGTTTCTGTATATTGGAGTGAAGGGAGCTCCAACTTCACAGGCCCCGAATTGGGCTTAGAAGCAGAGAAATTGCCATTTGAAAGGGTGTGGCTACCCTGTAACATCCCAAAAGACTCGGGGGTCTTGGGAGTAGTATCAGGATCAAGTGGAAAGGACAGCCCAAAAGATTGAGCTACCTTATCCGGAGTATCATTGTGGAACTGATCAAATGAGAACTCATTTTTCACTCTTCCACCATAACCAGAAAATAATGGCACTGATTCTCGAAGACGCTTCGGTCGATGCATTACTGGCGGCATGAAGCTACAGTATTGAGAACCCAGACCTTTCATCAGCATGGTGCTTGCAGTAATATCAGGAATGTCAGGGACATAAGGTAGGACACCCTGGTTGGCCTTCAAACCGTCAAATACAACATCGGGTATCTCATAACCATTGGCCTGCAGGAGATCATGATGGCCCTTATCGCCACTATTAATTCCATTTATGTTCTGGCTGTGAGACTCTTGCAACGCTTGGAAAGACACTTCAGGAGGATAAAGAGGTAAACCAGCACGTTGGCGCCGTTTGATTCGGGTATTCCAGTAATTTTTTATCTCATTATCTGTACGACCAGGTAACTGGCAAAGAGATAAATATTATCTTAGATAAAGATCTTGTAATTGAAGAACAATCAGAGGAACCTAGATACATATATATATTTTGGTGACAAACAATAATTTATAAAAGGAAGAAATTTCAAAACCCCACCTTAGAACATCAAAGAAGTCAAACTGAAAAGAGTAAATCCATCCCGTTTCGAAGGCAGATTTTCCTTGAATCAGGAATTACAAGATTAAAATTATTTCATACAGTAAGGCAGACATCAGACTGTATGAATGAACCCCTTTCACAATGCAGATTTGCTCTATTTCATGAAATGCATGATCAACAACAATATTGCAGATCAACTCACAGCAGGTGTATGAAAAATTTGTCTCCCAAAAGGGTGAAAAGGTCCTTAACATTACCAATAAGCTGACATATAAATATATCTCTTTTTAATGGTTATGTTTACATTTTATATATGACGGCTAAAAACCAAATGAATGAATCAGATTTCAGAGTCAAATTTATGGCACAACTGAGCATTGAAAATTGCCCAAGAAAAGCTACAATCTCTTTCCTTGAGCATTGATCACATCCTAAGAAAGAGCCTTGTTAGTGAGTTAACATCGTATAAGTTCACCAAATATACATCAGTGCCATTGTTATTCATCTCATGTATATATACAACAATTTCACAAATGATTTCCTTTATGTTCTGAAGCTCTCTATCTTATTGTAGACTACAACAGCCTAACTAAATGCAAGTACTATTTACATTCGTTGGAGCGTTTCCAAGAGAAGAAGAACAAAGCAAGCTGTCAAAATAGAGCTACTTTAGAAGCCATGGCACCCCCAAGCACCAACATGGCTTTGAAGCTTATATACATGAAGTTAACTAAGCTAGCCTCTTATACTACTCAAAGTTTATTTTCAGATTAGTATTGATGGCTTGACTCAATTGCATGCATCCATATCTCTGAAATTCATGAATATCACAAAATTAACAATCCCAGTTTATAGAGGCAATCAAAAGCACTCATAAAATGCCAAACTAAAAGCTTTTAATTCATTAAATTGTATAATATTTTTCAAATTACTTTAAAAAATATAATGATATCTTTTCAAATTCTTTTTTTATGTAAACCCTTTACAAATAAAATAAATTACTTATACATAACACAATAGTTTTGTTATACTTTTGTCAGGCATTATGCAGTCCATCAATTCAACAATTTCTTGCCAACCTCAATAATCTAAAGATAAAAACAGTATTCTCACCACTTAACCCCTAAAAGTAGCTTAACAAAATCCAAATCCAATATAACATATACATGTGTCTAAAAGGTTAAATCTACCTTGGACAAATATATAACTTTAATATATTCTTATGATGCTCCCCTAAGAAAATTCTAGCTTTGGCACTGACTGTAAGAAGTGCACCACAATTCAAATTAAATAGTTATTTGACAGAAACATGTGTCAATACTAAGCTTTTCCATTTAACAATTGAAGAAATAGTTATAATTTTATCATTAAAACAATTAGTTATCATTTTATCAATAAAACAACTAATAATAATAGATTAAGTTTATAGGGATATCACCCAAAGAAATCTGACATCGGACATGATAATAACCAGTTAGATGTTCATGATAATGACCAATAACCACATAGAATATGAACATACCATTTCTTTTTCTTTTTGTCATTTATAACTAAAAATCTTTAATGCATTCAACAAAAGAATTTTCAATAAATAAATATCTTTATTTCACGGCATCCAAAAGAAATAAACTAAAAACTTACATGCGCAGCCATTCTTGCCCATTTGTTTCCCATTTTGGCATGGAGCTCAACAATCATCTGTTCTTCTTCTTGAGAAAATGCCCCCTTCTTTAAGTTTGGCCTCAGATGATTTGCCCATCTCAAACGACAGCTTTTTCCACAGCGGGACAAGCCTGAGTTCTTTTGAACAGCATTCCAGTTCCCCTCCCCATGCTTCTTAACATAGTCGATCAAGATCGCATCTTCAGCAGATGTCCATGGTCCTTTCTTCAGTATAACTCCTCGAGCTGTACCTCCTCCACCTTCATCCATTAACGGTGAGTCAGTCTGATCGTTGGAGAGCATCATATCATCACTTTCATTCGATGTGCGACTCATCTCTCCCCAGAATCGCACTAATCCCTACCCAGAGCCAAGAATCATTCAAACAGCAGGGCAAAATCCTGAAATAGAACACCGAAAAGAAAAATTACACAAGAAAAGGTTGGGTTCTTCTTTTCCCCCAGAATAGCAAAACTTGCAGTGACTTTCCACAACTATTCACAAATTAAATCTAAAAGCATCCTAACAAAAAGTAAAGAGGAAACCGAAGTTCCTAGGATGCCTGAAAAATTTGATATAACTTATTTACAGAATCAGTGTAATTATCAAGCAGACAAGAAAGAGAATGAAACAAATAGCTTATACAAAGTGTTAACTTTCTACCAAACGCACAAGTAGCTAACAGTAACAAAAAGAACAGATCTCTTAAAACCAAAAATGGAGAAGCAGTAAATAAACTTATCAAGTTGAATTAAATTCTATTTTGCCCAACTTGGAAGCCAAATAAACCACTAAAAAGGCCCTCAAAATTTGAAACTAAAGCAGACCCCATCAGGCAGAATTAAATTTGTCAACCATTAATTAATAATCATTACACAACATAATAAATTCAACATTCAGCAGCAATAAATTAAACAAAGTTAGTCAACTAAATAGTATAACAGAATTTGGCATCTTAATAAATTTTCAAAAAAAAAAAAACTAAAAATGGTAACCTTTTAGCTTAAATCAATTCAAATCCCCACAAAATCCAGTTGAATTTAAACAAAATGGAAAAAAGGGTAATAATTTACCTGAATCAGACTGAATTAATACAACCCAAAAACACAAAACACAGTCTCTTTTAATAACTCAATTAAAGCGCCTGAATGAGCTAAGAGCTGAAATGAAGGGCAAAATTGAACACCTGAAAGCAAACCAAATCACATCACTCATTAATTACAGCAAATCTTAGCTCAAAACTAACCCAAAAACATTGAATTAAATTAGAAAAACGAACCCTAAAAATTGCTGGTCACAAAAAGCAAAGGTTTGAATTTTAAACTATTTTTCTTCTAATCAAAATCAGATGAAAAACGCGTGCGTAGATCCCCAAACAAAGAGAAAACCTAGGCTAAAACGAGCTAAAAGGGAGAAATTAAAAAAAAGAAAAAGGAAGAAAAGAAAATCCTGACCGGAAATTGTGAAAGAGAATCAACAGGATCCGAGCATAGAAAGAGTAAAACATTGAGATCTAGATATTGATAAGAAGAAAAGAGAACAGAAGGGAGAGTGATGTTTAAAAATGAAAATGGAGAGCGAGAAAATGAATGAGATTTTTTTTTTTAAGAATTAAAAAAAGGAAAAAAATAAAAATAAAAATAAAAAGAGCAAAAAATGGCAACTCAAGAGAAATATCAGGGGAGATAAAGGAGGAGGGAGTACCAGCTTTTATTTTCAGCTTTATTAGCTGCTTTCAGAGAATCCATTTTCTTACTTATATTCTCGTACTTTCCTGTATTTACATTTTAGTCCTTAATGTCTTATGTAATTGAAAAACATACATAGTTTGTAATTATTTTCCACATAAGTCTCCATCTTTTAAATTATCTCAATTTATTGATACATTATAATATGAAATGAGTAAAATCTACTAAATCATATAGCTCAAATGTCTGTAAAGCATTAGCTGAATAATCTATTTTTACAACTATATAGAGATATCTACTCCTAATAAAATTTAAAAAAGTAAGCTTCTATGGAAATTAGAATCTACATTGTTATAATATGTTGAATAGTGTGAGTACTAATGAGATAAAAAGTCTAGTAACAAGTGTCCTGTTCGATATAATTACCATAAGTGTTACTTAATCTCATCAGTACTTTTTAAATTTTTTTATTATTGTTTAGTTATTTTTTTAGTAGAGCTTTTAAAAAATAAATAAACTCTTTTGCTCCTACTAGTAAGCTCAAATTTTGAATTTTTAGGAGTAAAGGTTGAAAAACCTTTTTAAAATATTATAATATCTAAAATATCATTCATTTATCTCATAATCTTATTTTATTCATTTCATAATATAACTTTAAATAATTTACCTATTAAAGTAATTTATAATTTTTAATAATAACTTTTATTGATAACTAAACAATAAAAATTTTTTTGATGAAAGATCTACTTATAAAAATTCTACTTAAATAAGTTCTATTTCAAAAATTTTATCAATTTAAAATGATAGAGGGGTGAGTGACATTTAAATTAATATTTTAATTCCTATCTTCTCTAACTCTAAGATTTGAACTCATATGCTCAATTAAAAAATTGATAAAAACCACTCAATGAAGCACTAAGAAATAATTCATTTTAATTTCAATAATTAGCATTATAAATACTTTAGAACAGCACGATTAGGATCTGCTAGACTTATTTGGTATGCACTTATAACATTTGAAATGACACCAACTATGAAATTTAGATGTATACGCGGCAACATCATTGACCTTGTTAATGAATCTATTGATGGGGACTCATTTGAAAAGAATGTAAACTTTGTCACTACTTATGACATTTTTATTATAAATGGAGAGAAAACGAGTGACTGACTTGACTGGATCAACCAAGTGCAAAGCTGAAGGCTCTCTCACTCTCTTTCTTCTTTGTCTTTACACTCTTTACTTGCTTTGCCTTTGAAATTATTGTGTGTATCAAAATGGCAAATGCAGCTGCAGATGATTTTTGATGATCATCAATCACGATCGGAGGGTGGGGTCCCTGTAGTTGAGGGATTGTACACTGGTATTTTGCTCCTCATTGGCACGTACGGCCACGCGCTCCGGCGGAGTTTCCTTGAATGCCCCAAGCCCAATTATGCCGCGTGCAATGCGATATTGAAAAAATGCTGGGACCGTCCGTCGCATGCAGATACAATTATAGCCGTTGATCTGATATCTCCAAAATGCAGTATCCTAAGGTGGATGGCTTTTTACTTTAATTTTTGAACTTGGATACAAATTTTTTATCTTTGGATTTCTCATAAGCTAACGGTAAAATTTTGAAATTGTAAATTAGTTTTTTTTTTTGACAACTCATCAACATTCTACCTTTACATTATATAAATTATTAAGAATTTGTATCATTATTTACATTAAAAAAAATTATGTTAAAGGATACTACTAAATTTAAAATATTTAATTATCTATTAAGTTGTGACTCTGGTATTTCATGGTTGTTATACCCATAAATTGGACACTATCAATTTTTTAGTCATTTAACAGTGTTTAAATTACAGGGTACCGTAGTAGAACTTTTTGTAGAATATATATTAGAACCTTGAACTTTTTGTATTAGGCTCTGGATATATCAAACTCTAGTTAGCATGAATGTTGTTTATGTAAATAATAGGAGAATATATTTTGATCGTTTCTTATATTTTAATTTTTGGAAATTGAGATTGTTTATGGCTTAATTAAATTGAAATATTAATAAAATCATATACGTTATTCTACATGCTGGGAAGGTAAATTTCAATAATTAAACGCAAGTACGTGAAATACATTATTGTAGTGTTTACTTACTGGAGTGGGAGTAAGGAGTCCTCCCACTCTAGTGTTTACTTACTAGTTTAAAGGGGGAGAATGGGAATGAGACTCCGTGGGTCCCACCCATTTTTAGAATATGGAGTGGATTCCCACTCCCATGGGGGAGGTGGGAGTGGGAATGGGAATCCACTCCCACACCTTCTGTTTTTATCCTTTTTTAATATTATTTATATTTATTAAAATAAAATAATATTATATTTATTTAAAAATAATAATATTATATTTATTTAAATAATATTTTATATTATTTAATAATATTAAGCTTATTAAATAAAATATTATTATATTCATAGATAATTAATAATATACCATATACTATCTTTATTTGAAAATATATTATTATTATTATATTTATTTAATTTAATAGTATTATATTTATTTACTATTAATAATTATTAATAATAAATAGTTTATTAAAAAATATTAATTTTGTGCTATATTATTAATAATAATGTTTCATTTGTGTTGCTAGTATCCATAATTTTTAATTTACATAATTACAATTAAAATTAATAAAAAAATTATGAATTACATAACTAATAATATTAATAATTATTATTAAGTTATATAATTAAATTAATAATAAAATAAATAGTTTATTTTATAAATATATTTTTTATTAAAATATTTTTTTATCAACATTGTAACTAAAAACTATGATTTTTTAAATAAGGGTAAAATTATAATTTGAAACTATCCATTCCTAATCCAAAACAATGTAAACACCTAAATAGGATTTTGATTTTTATTCCACACTCCCATTTCAGTATAAGTAAACAACCTACTCCTACTCCCACTCCCACTCCCACTCCACACTCTCAAAATTCCCACTCCTCATGATTTTTAATCAAATCCGAAAAGTAAACGCTACCTATGGATAGTGGGTTGTTAAGTGCAAAATGCTCTTAAATAATCTCGATGGAATAATGAATGAATTGGGGTTCTTGTGTGGTTGCTTTTATTTGTAAAGAAGTGAGCCTTTCGAAATTAACATCATGATATATATATTTTAGGAAGGATGGAGTTATTTGCAGCAGAACACTTATATTTCAATAAAAATATTAATTATAAAATATCTGTAATATAAATTACTATTAAGAATAATTTATTATGGCTAGATATAAAATAGTAAAACTGTTAGAAAAGCTATTAACCAATAACGTAAAATAGAAAAGCAACACAAGATAAAGAGTAAATGAAGGAGCAATATATTAGAAAGTGATTTTATTCATTCCAAGTGTATGTACAAAATAAGGAGATGATATGTACAAAATAAGGAGATGATCTCTCCTTTTATAGTTATATAATCACTACATGAAATTAATAGAAATATTATGGGTCATAATTTCTTATGAGATAGTGGGAATTATAGAGAAGCCAAAGGTTGCTAATAGGAGATAGTGGAGAGACTAATAGATGTATATTATGAACATCCACATTTATTTTAATAAATTCATAATACTCCCCCTTGGATGTTCATTACAAAAGAATATGCCTCATTAAAACCTTTACTAAGAAAAACCTTTATGGGAAAAAAAATTAATAAAGGAAAAAGAGTACATAATCATTAATGTCTTAAAACAAATAATTTTGGAGATATAGAGTTGCCTCGTTAAAACCTTATTAGGAAAAACCTTATGGGATAAAAACTTAGTACGGAAAAAGAGTACAACATATAAAATTTCCTTCAAAATAAATTATTTTCGCAACAAGTATACTTCCCCTCATCTTGACATAGATTCTTCGAGATCAGAAGAAAAATCTTTAAGTTGACGCATTCCAATTTTGCGTACTAATTTTTTAAATGTTGCAGTTGGTAGGGATTTTGTAAATAAATCTGCAAGATTGTCACTTGAGCGTATCTGCTGAATATCTATATCATCATTTTTTTGAAGCTCATGTGTATAAAAAAATTTTGGTGAAATATGTTTGGTCTTATCTCCTTTTATATAACCACCTTTAATTTAGGTAATGCATGTTGCATTATCCTCATATAATATTGTGGGGTTATTTTTAATTGATGACAATCCACATGTTTCTCGAATATATTGTATCATTGATCTTAACCAAATGCACTCACGACTTACTTCATGAATAGCAAGCAATTCTGAATGATTTGAAGATGTTGCAACCATTGTTTGTTTCATTGATCGCCATGATATAACACTATTACCAGAGGTAAATAAATAACTTGTTTGAGAACGGGCTTTATGTGGATCAGAGAGATATCCAGCATCTACATATCCAGCTAGTGATGATTTTGATCCATTTGGATAAAATAAGCCCATGTCAATTGTTTCACGGAGATAGTGAAATATATGTTTTGCACCATTCCAATGCCTACGAGTTGGTGCAGAACTATATTTTGCTAATAAATTAACTGAAAATGTAATATCAGGTCGAGTACAATTTGCAAGATACATGAGTGCACCAATTGTACTTAAATATGATACTTCAGGACCTAGAATTGCTTCGTCATTCTTTTTAGGACGAAATGGATCTTTTTCCACATCAAGTGATCGCACTATCATTGGAGTACTTAATGGATGAGTTTCATCCATATAAAACCACTTCAAAACTTTTTTAGTATATGTTGACTGATGCAAGAGTATTCCATTTGGTAAATACTCAATCTGTAAGCCAAGAAAAAATTTTAGTTTTCTTAGATCTTTCATTTCAAACTCATTTTTCAAGCAAGAAGTTGTTTTTGAAAGCTCTACAGGAGTTCCAATGAGATTTAAATCATCAACATATACCGCAACTATTGCAAATCCAATTTCAGATTTTTTAATAAAAACATAAGGACAAATTGAATTATTTACATATCATTCTTTTAATAAATAGTTGCTTAGGCGATTGTACCACATACGCCCAGACTGTTTTAATCCATACAAGGATCGTTGTACTTTTAAAGAATATAAACTACGAGGTTTAGATTTGTTTGTTACTGGCATTTGAAATTTTTCCGGGATTTTCATATAAATATATGTATCGATAGAACCATACAGATATGCAGTCACAACATCCATAAGACGCATATTAAGCCCTTCAGAAGCTATGAGACTAACTAAAAATCGAAATGTAATTGCATCCATAACAAGAGAATATGTCTCTTCATAGTCAATGTCAGGTCTTTGAGAAAAATCTTGTGCTACTAATCTTGCTTTATATCTCACAATTTCATTTTTCTCATTTCATTTTCTAACGAATATCCACTTATAACCAACAGGTTTGACATCTTCTGGTGTCAGGACTACTGGTTCAAATACTTTACGTTTCGCAAGCGAATTTAACTCTGCTTGAATAGCATCTTTCCACTTTGGCCAATAATTTCTGTGTCGACATTCTTCCACTGTTTTTGGATCATGATCCTCATCATCATTTGTAATACTAAGAGCAACAGTTAATGAAAAAATATCATCAATAATTATTTTATTTCGATCCCAAGATTTTTCTGTACCAACAAAACCAATCATAATTTCATTATTTTGTTTCTCTTCATGAGAAATTGATACTTCTTCAGTTGTTGGTAAATTTTCTTCCTCTGGGTCTACGGGACGAATACTATTTGATTGATCAATCTCTGTTATTTGATTAGTAGGCAATAACTCTTTAAGAGTGCTAATTTTATTTTGTAACTTGTCTTGTATTTTCCACTTCCGGGAAATTTTGTCTTTTGAGCCAATTGGTCTTCCACGTTTCAGATGTACTTTACTTTCATTAGTTTTATCGTGTTATCCTTCAGGGATCTCAACACGTGTTAGGACATTTTCAGTTAGAATATGTGATTCAATTATTTTTCTTGAATCAGTAAATGCATCAGGAATTTGATTTGTAATATTTTGCAAATGAATGATCCTTTGAACTTTAAGTTCACATTGATTTGAACCAGGATCAAGATGAGATAATGATGATGCATGCCATGTAATCTCACGTCGTTCATTTATTTTTGTCTTTTCTCCCCCTAACGACGGGAAAACTTGTTCATCAAAATGGCAATCCGCAAATCGTGCGGTAAAAATATCTCCAGTTAGAGGCTCAAGATACCTAATTATTGATGGAGAATCAAAGCCAACATAAATTCCAAGTCTTCGTTGCAAACCCATTTTATTTCGTTGTGGAGGAGCAACTGAGACATAAACGGCACATTCAAAAATTTTCAAATGAGAAATATCTAGTTGTTGGCCAAAAACAAGTTGTGAAGGTGAATATATATGATAAAAACTTGGTCGAATGCGGATTAATGATGCAGCATGTAGTATTTTATGTCCCCAACATGAAAAAAGTAAATTTTATCTAAGAATTAATGGTCGTGAAATTAATTGTAAACGTTTAATCAAAGATTCAGCTAAACCATTTTGTATATGAGTGTGTACAACAGAATGCTCAATATCAATCATAATAGACATGCAATATTCGTAAAAAGACTTAGACGTAAAGTCACCAGCATTATCAAGTCTAATTTTTTTAATAGAAAAATCAGGAAATTGTGCTCTCAATCTGATTATTTGAGCAAGAAATCTAGCAAATGCAATACCACGACTAGAAAGTAAAGAGACATGTGACAATTTAGTTGATGCATCTATTAAGACCAAGAAATAACGAAACGGTCCACAACTTAGATGTATAGGGCCACAAATATCCCCTTGGATTCTTTCTAAAAATTTAGGAGATTCAAGACTTACTTTCATTGGAGATGGCCGAATTACTAATTTCCCTTGAGAACAAGCAGCACATGGACTTTCAGTTGGTAAAAGAATCCTCTGGTTCTTTAATTGATGTCCATGTGAATTTTTTATAATACGACACAGCATGATTGATCTAGGATGCCCAAGTCAATCATTCCAAAGTTTAAAAAATTTTGGATCAGAGAACTTCTGGTTCATTATAAAGTTTGTTTCTATTATTCTTATAATTGTATAATACAACCCAGAAGAAAGAGAAGGTAGTTTTTCCAATACATGCTTCTGGCATGAAATAGTTAAAGTAATGCAAAGAAATTCAGAATTACCTTCACTAGATGTTTCAATGTGGTATCCGTTTTGACGAATATCCTTGAAACTAAACAGATTTCTGCTAGATCTGCTAGAGTATAAAGCATCATCTATTTGTAATTTTGTACCATTTGGTAATATAATATTAGCTCTTCCGGAGCCTTCAATTAGATTAGCAGAACCAGATATTGTATTAACATTAGCCTTAGCTAACATTAGATTATGGAAATATTTTTTATTTCGTAGAATTGTGTGCGTTGTCGCACTATCCACTAAACATCTATCTTCATTATTCACCAATTGATTGTTTAAATTCATTGTATATCTTCACACATAGATATAAAATAAGTCAATTAAATATAAAAAAATTCAAGTAGTATAGACAAAACATTACAAAAAATATTTTATTAAAGAGATTAAAAATTTACACACCAAATTCTCATAAAACACTCAAAAACAATAAACACTCTTGCAACATAAACTTAAACACACTATAACTATAAAGAAACACACCAAACTTAAAACACTTTAGTACTTATTTTAGAATTTAAATATACTAAATTTTAAAAATAACATACTTCAAAGTGTAGCACTCTTAATCGGTCTTCACATGTTCATCACCAATCAAATGGTCAATTTTACCATTTGGATCTTCAAAAAAATCTGAAACATCCAAATGAGTTATATCAATTGGACTTTCATGATCAGTGAAATTTGTTTCAATTTCTTTTTCTTTTGCCCTTTTGGATGCTTGATAAAGATCAACTAAATGTTTTGGGATACGACAAACACGAGACCAATGTCCTTTCACACCACATCTGAAGTAAACATTTTCATGATCCTTTGGAGATTTCTTTTATGGATCTTTTTCTCGCTTCTCATTACTATTATTCCACTTCAAGTGGTTTGATCGATATTTCTTGTTATAGCCACCATGGCCTTGATTATTTTTGTAACCACAGCCTCGGCCACGACCTCGATTAGCACTACGATTATTGGCTGAAGTACCATTCGCTTCAGGGATTGGTACATATCCAGTCTGATGAGACTGATGGTTTCTCAACAAATGTCCATTATTTTTTTCAGCCACTAAAAGACATGAGATTAATTCAGAATACTTTCTAAATCTCCGTTCTCGATATTGCTGCTGTAGGAGCAAATTTGAAGCATGAAAAGTAGAAAATGTCTTTTCTAACAAATCTGCATCAGTAATCTTTACTCCACATAATTTTAATTGAGAAACAATTTTGAATAATGCATAATTATATTGACTGACAGATTTAAAATCTTGTAATCGTAAGTGCATCCAGTCATAACGAGCTTTTGAAAGTATAACAATTTTTTGGTGATTAAATCTTTCATTAAGACATTTCCCAAAGGATATATGGTTCTTTGACCGTAAGATGCTCACTTTTCAATTGTTCATGAAGATGGTGGCGGAGAAAAATCATCGCCTTGGCACGGTCTTGGGTTGATGCATTATTATTTTCTTTAACAGTATCTCCAAGATTCATTGCAACAAGATGGATTTCAGCATCCAAGACCCATGATAGATAATTATCGCCAGAGATATCAAGTGCAACAAATTCAAGTTTTGCGAGATTTGACATTTTTAGATAGTTATATAAAAAAAAATAAAGATAAATAATTGATTCATTAGTAACAAGTAAATATTAGATATATCATATAATCACTCGTGGTAATATGATAATAGTAAAATTCCGTAATGATCACATATCATACGATTCATGTCTCAAAATTCATTTCAAATCTTATACCATCAATTATGCATATTTCAAGAGATATAATGGAGACAAGTAATATAGATGCAACATTGAGAAGTCACTCTTATTGCAAATATAAACATGATAATAATAGCTAATATAACATGTCATCATTAACAAACAATAATAGTTATATAACAATTAAATTTGATAGATATAATAAACAAAAGAATGATAAACAAAAGAATTAATACCTGATCAAAATAAGAGTCGTGCTGATAACATGTTAGAAAAGCTATTAACCAATAATGTAAAATAGAAAAGCAACACAAGATAAAGAGTAAGATGATGGAGCAATATATTAGAAAGTGATTTTATTCATTCCAAGTGTATGTACAAAATAAGGAGATGATCTCTCTTTTTATAGTTACATAATCACTATATAAAATTAATAAATATATTATGGGTCATAATTTCTTATGAGATAGTGGGAGTTATAGAGAAGCCAAAGGTTGCTAATAGGAGATAGTGGGGAGATTAATAGATGTATGTTATGAATATCCATATTTATTTTAATAAATTCATAACAAAAACCTTTTTATATTCATATTATTGAGACCAATTAATTTTATTGCCATAACGAGATTATAACTTAATAGAGGTTTAGTTCATAAATAGTTATTTTGACTTAGGGGCTTTTTGTTTTTTGACTTAATGACTTAAGTGACTTAATTTCAATTAGTTAAGTCATTAAATATATATTTTTAACTTAATTAAACTTTTTAATCATTAAGTCATTGAGTTATTAAGCCAATTTTTTTAACTTTTTATTTAATCTAAAAAGTCTAAATGATATCATTAAAAGATATTCTCCAAAATATTCTTATCTCATTAATTAATTTTCATCCTTAGTTAAATAAAATTTAATAATTAGTATTATTACCCATTTGTATAACTTGTGATAATATAGTGGTAGATTATTATTATTTTTATCTTTTTATTTCTTCAAATTAGCATTTTTTACTTCATAATTTTTTTATAAATATTTTTCATATAAAAACGTCATGAACTACAATAAAATTGATTAAAATATACTAGTTTATAATATAAATGGTTGTATTTAATTAAATATGATTTATATTATGATAATTTATTATCTTATTCAAGTTCTTTGAGATGTTTATTATTTATTTAATATTTATAATTTATAAGGCACAAATGTAAAAATATTAGTTTTCAGATTTTTTTAAAGTTTAAAAAGCAAACAACTTAATATTTGTTTTTAGGAATTCAAACAAAAAACCAACATATTATTTAGATTCAGATATTCCGTTCTATTCAAAATTCATACTCATTCATATCTATTTAGATTTCAGATAAAAAAACAAACACCTTCTTAATTATTCTTAGTCTAAATAAAATAGATGTAAATACATTAATAATCAATTAATGGAGCATATCAATTCCATGAAACTCTAAACATGTTTGGAAGCTTGAAATATTTTGCCTTCCACAAGTAGGTGTCTATATTAGCGAGTTATTATACACCCACAAGTTCAAAGATGTGGCAACAATTCTAAAGAATATATTATTATCTCAAACAACTTTAAAAAAATATTTTATTACAAGGTAAACCTTTAATCTAACATATTTTTTTACAATATCTAAATAATTATTATTATGTGGAGGCGAGTTACTTAAGATAGAATATAAAAAACTTATAACTTATTATAATATGAAATTTATTCTTATTTACAACTGGCATAAAATTGAGAGCAGAATTTTTTATGACTATATTAGTATAACTATGAAGTGGTTTTAATACTCTTGACACATTTTTAACACACCTTATCCTTATACAATTATCCTATCTTAAACCCTGAAACTTGCTAAAAACTTAACAAATATTTATGTAGAAACAAATCAATAGACATTGACAGTAATTTTTTTCATGTTTTATTAACTTCTCTAAAAACTTTGTTATATTTACTTTTGAGGAAATTTATTTTTTGTATCAACAATTGCCCTTTTTTATGATTAAAACACATAAAATTTATATTGGTTCGTTTTGATAAACAAATTGTTTTGCATGCAAGATGATAAATTTGGTATGAGAAAGAGCAGCATTTAAAGAAAATAAAGAAGGGAAGGCATGAGAAAAACAAAAAGTCAAATTGTAGATGCTAATTTATTTGAGAGTGATGAATATTTGTATGGCTGTGCCGAGTAAGTAAACAATTTCTAATGAATTAAGTTCAATTGAGGGATTTTTTTTGGTATTTTGAAGGGTGTACAGAGTAAAAATTAAAATTTTAAATTTAGTCGATGAATATACAAAATAAGAAAATGTCTAAAGTGTTTTTTTGGAGTGCAAATAATCTACCGTTTAAGGAATTATCCACTAACTTAATGGTAAACCATATAAAAATTAAAAAATAAATAGAACCCATGTTACTGGGCTATTGCGACTACATCATACCTATTAACACAAGAATGTAGCAAGTGACATCAAGAATTTACAATTATGGTGCATCTACTAAATGAGAATCAGAGTGAGGTTGGAATGGAATAAGAAATGGAAATCAGAATAAGTTATTTACTTAACTGTAATAATCAGAATGAGAATCATTTATATTCCCATTAATGTGTTTACTTTTATCTGAGAATCAGAATGAATTGTTTTAAGTTACTAAAATATCCTTAGTTAATTATTATATTATCATCATCATCATCATCATCATCATTATTATTAATATTATTAACATAATAATGACAACAAAATAACAAGTCACTGGCAAGCGGCGATGGCAGCTAGACAATTAGTAAGCAACATTGAAGTTTGGAGAGTAGTAAGCAACATTGAAGTTTGGAGAGTGGCAATAATGACCAACGGATAATGCATACTGTCGACAATGATCAGTGGCGTGAGGCTGACCATCTGCAATGCTTTTGATGGTGATGTGTGACAACCAGCACTACTGTGTCCAGCGACTATCATGCAACGGTCATGGCTTCCGCTTCTCGTCGACTGCAAATCGAACGATGTCAATGAGATTGCATTCTTTTTTTTCCCCTTTTAACTAAGGATAAAATTATCATTTTTGATTTTGTTGGGGGGCAAAATCATAACTCTTAGGAGTAGCAAATTGATTCTCACCCGTTGGGAATCAGTCTCCCATTCCCCATTCTCAAATTAAGGTGGGCCCAATTCCATTTCGATTTCCTCCTCTATTTTATAAAGTAAACGTTGTCAATAATTCAAATTTCATATTTTGATTCTCCAATCCGGAATCATTAACTTTTGGCTTGTGTCTATAGAGGAATAGCATAGTTTAATCTTCACTGTTGAACAGTAGTTCCTCTTTTATAGACTATTCTAATTCGTCATTGACTCATCATAGTCTAATCAAGAGTATCTGTGGACTATTTTTAATTAGTCATTATGGTCAGACTAGAAATTATTTGCATTATTTTTAGTAAGGATTAGTTTTATAATACTGTATTTTTTAAAATAATTATTATTAGTTTACCATAAACATAAGCAATTGTTGAAAAAATCAATTAACATTTAGTAAAATTTCTTTTTAAATATATTTTTAAAATACAAATGATTGAAATAGACATGAAATTAGATAAATTTTATTTACACATTTATAAATATGTATATATTATATTTTTTTAATATGCATACAAAATAATTAGTAACTAAAACAATTATTTTTAGTAACTAAAACAATTATTAATTTTATTTTTTAGTTGGTATCTTAATATAATTGGTGGTAATAATAATCTCTTTAAATTTAATATTTTTTCTTTCGAATTGAATAAGGGTAATTTTAAATTTTTATATTATATATGATGATATATATAATATTGTATTAAGTATAAAATTAATTCTAAAAATTAGATTTTGAAAAGTTACACCTTTCTTGTTTATCAAAATCTGATGTAGGATGGTATGATTTTATAAAAATGATTTTTAATAAAATTTACTAAGCATCAAAATTGACTTTTAACTTTTTAAAATTATTTTTAAGACTCTAAAAAAATAATCCAAATAAATCAACATGGTCGACGAGGAATTCCTTAGACTAACTATTTATGGTCGGTTATCCTTTTCTAGCCAATAACTCCTCATGTGTGGACTATCATTATCTAGTCATCATGATTTGGCCAAAAATTCATCCTCTGTGGACCATTCGTGATTTCTTTAGGAACTTTTACATATTTTTAACTCATCCCCTGTGGACTATTATCTATTTGTCATCATGGTTTGACAAAAAATTTCTCCTCTTTGAACTGTTCATTATTTATTTAGGAATTCCTTAAACTATTCCGGGGCCATTTGGATAACTTTTGAAGTTTAAAAGTGATTTTGAGAAGTTAAAAATTAATTTTAGTATTGAGTAAGTTTTTTAAAAAATTATTTTTGATAAAATTACCTCATTTTACTATAGATTTTAAAAAGTTGAGAAGGAATACTTTTTAAAATCTAATTTTGAGAATCATTTTTATATTTAATACACTTTCATATATATCCTCATATATATTATACAAATCCAAAATTTTCCTTATTCAATTAGAAAATAAAATCACTAAATTTAAAGAAATTATAATTACTATAATTATATTCAGGTAAAGTAAAAAAATTTATTCCAATTGTCAATTATTATACATACATAATAAAAAAGTAATACATATACATATTTATAAATGTATAAATAAATTTTATGCAACGTTATATCCATTTTAGTTATTTGTATTTTTATGACAGTTTAATCATAAAATTTAATAAATGCAAATGACGTAAATTTCAAAACACTTTAAACAAAATTTACCGAATATTTAATTAATTATTTTTCAACTAATTACTTGGACAACACAATTAATAATAATTATTTTTAAAACTACAATCATTACTAATTGGCCCTTAGTTAGTCTTCATAATCTAACTAAGAATTCCTCCTCTATGGAGTTTCTTAGATTATTAGATTATTTGTAGTTAATCATCATGACCTATTCAGGAGTACCTTAAACTTTTTCTAATCAGTTATCATCCTCGGATAAGAAATTCTTCCATTTTCTTGCTTCTTTAAAATTTTAATTTTTTATTATTGGATTTTCTATCTCGCTACAACGCAGTACCATAATCGATGTAGAAGCGTCTTGACAAATTTATGAAACATATCTATTACTAAAGGCTGCAATATGGTGCATCACAAAATCTGTCAGACATGAGATAGCGTGCATTACTTAATGCAATGCCGTGACACACTCTTTGTGCATTCACATTTGATGTTGTTCCAATGAAATTATTGCTGCGTTTATATTTTGGATTCAGATTCTGGATTAGAAAGTCCTTAGAATCAATTGTTTATTTCTTTTGAAGTGGACACTGTGAGAGTCTTACGCTGGGGTTCCCTCATTTTTTAAATGAAAAATGAGATTATCATTTCTGTTGGGGGAGGTGGAAGTCTCACTTCCACTCCTTTCAATTTTAAAAATTCCCTTAATAAATCTTAAAATTGTAATTTTACTATATATAAAATGACAAAATCTAATAATATAATTCAGTATTTTAAATTTTGTATTTTGTTTACACAGATGAACATTATCAATAATTTTTAATTTTTAGTTCAAAAATAAAATTAATAAACTTTTTTAATTTATATAATTAAAAATATTAATAACAATTATTATTTTATATAATTAAAATTAATAGGAAAATAAATAGGTGATTGTACAAATATATTTTCTTATTTATTTTCTAATTAAAAGCTACGTATTCTTTATATAAGGGTAAAATTATAATTTAAAATAATTCACTCATAATTTAAGATAAAATAAGCACATAATTAGAATTTTGATTGACAATTCACATTTTCATTTCAGTGTATGCAAACACATTATTCCTACAGCCACTCTACATTCCCAATCTTAGAATTCTTATAGAATTCTTACTACTCAGAATTCTCACTCGAATGCGAGAAATAACACTCCATATGTGTCAAAGAATCATAGATTCTTCTTTTCATTATAGAGACGATGAATATTTGGGTCTAGGTTGGGTTTTAATGTACCAGCACTTCTGTAGAAATCCAAAATTTTAATCATCGGTGATGATCTACTCAAACGAATATCTTAATTTATTTGACAATCAATTTTTAAGTGAGTTTACCAAATGCCTTTTAGGTGTTAGATTGTTAAGAAATCTCAAACATGCTCTAGCTTACCTTCCATTAAATATATGAAACAATTTTTTTAAAAAAATATTAAACACATATTAAATATTGAATGAGAATGACAATGAAAATTTTAATTTTAATGAAATTTATTCCTTATATTTATAGACCCGCCAATCCCCATCCATAATAGGTCCAATCCCAATCCTTGAATAAATTATTAACAAAAGTGGGAAGCCATTGTTGTTTTGTGTATCCAAATCGCTTTTGGACAATTGCATTTACTTCAGTACTTGATCCACTTTGCCAAGTTGGGTGATATGATGAGGTCATTAAAGCATAACAAAAATAGCTTTTGCCAAAAATTTTTTAAAAAATGATACATACAATGAGGTCATTAAGACTTTGTATTATCATCATTTGGGATCATTAATGAATACATGAATTTTAAGACTATAGTTTTCATTTGTGCCCATTTTTGTGCTTTGCATGGTTCGTTTGATATAATGAAATAGTAGTTGGGCAGTGATAACGACTATATAAACTTCATCCATTGTTCTGCTTCTTGTTGTTGTTTTCTTTTCTTTTATTTTTTTAAAGCACAGTGTGATGAAAATACTAAAAATTTTTTCAATTTATTTGAACAGAATCTAAACTTCGAATTTTTTTGTACCATCTAAGAAATTTTATTAATGAAATACTAACATGTATTATATTCTGTTCGTATGTTATATATATCTCACAATGCTATTTAAGTAGTGTAACTTTATGCTAATATGCAACATATATCTTATAATAAAGTTTGTGCTATATATATTACAATTATAACATAATTCCATCTAAATTATTTTATAGTTGGATTTTACTCGAGGGTAATTACTGGTCTCATATACCGCTGCCAAGTTCTCCATATGCTTCTTCATTCACTTCATCCTCTCATTTACTGCCCTATCTCTGGCTTCATTTGCGATCTCTCGCAAAGTATTGATTTTGTTTACCCCTGCTCTTGTTCCTTGAGCATTATTACCTCCAGTGTTCATATTTGTTCCCTTTTTGTGGTGATTGGCTCTTCTCCTAATCTTGATCTTTTACAACAGCTTGCTCAGCTATAATACTTTTTTGCTCCATTCCCACAGATGGCACTAAAATGTTGATGCAGAAATCTAGTCAAGTAGTATAATGACCAGTTGACCACGTTAACAATTAAATTTATAGTCAAGGAGATAGATTTAACTGTAGCTTCTCACCTCAAGCACAAACAAGTGACTCCGAGCACTTTTCGGAAAAATCCTACACTCACAGAAAACTATTAGAGGGATGCTGGAAATTTTTTTCCGTACTAACACCCAAAAGCTCAAGTCAGTTATTTAGGTTTACTGAAAAAATGTATATGAAGACCGCGTGGATAAATTTTAATTGCTTTTAAATGAAATAGCTTTTTAAAATAATTGAAAAAAAAAGAAGGAAAAATAAAAGAGTCATCTCATGTTCCTCTTTTTTTTTTTGTTTTGAGAGAGAGAGTTCAATGGTAGAGAGAGAAGAGATAACTTACCTAATTTGAATTTTTAGGGACTTTTATAAAGGTCTGAGACTCATGACCCTTGGATTAAGGGAATAGCTATTGGTGGATCGTACTCTGATTCTTTGGAGGAGATTCGCGAGTTGACTCTTGACCAAGTCTTCAGGTTGACTTAATTTAAGTCTCTCCTTGCAGGACCATATGCAACCACACGTATAAAGAAACATGCTCGCACCTTCACAACTCGAGGAAGTCATTAGCGAGCACCAGTTGAACATAACCCATGAAAGCTTTTTGCTACTTCGATGTTTTATGTCGAGGGGAATATGATTTTTATAAAGGTGAGAACAAATTGTGCTCCCTCTCTTTATCCGCCAAACATGACCAAAATTTTTTATGACTACATGAAGGTTATTTCTATTTAAAGTATCGCTAAAAAGACTTTTAATGCTTTTGACACCGGTCTAACATACCTTATCCAAGAACAATTTTGCTATCTTAAACCCCAAAACTTTTCCTAACAAAAGCTTAACTAATATTTATAGAGAAACAAATCAATAGATATTCACAGTAATTTTTTTCATGTTTCATTAACTTCTCTACAAACTTTGTTATATTTGCTTCTGAAAGACTCTTTTATGGACTGTTCCAAGTCGTTAAGTCAGTCATCGACTTATCCTAATCTAATTTTTTTATGGATTGTTTTTAGTTAGTCAGTTTGACAACATTGTATCCTTTAAAATAATTAGTTTTAATTATATTGTATAAATAATTAGCTGTAAAGAGAATAAGTTAAATATTTAGTAAAATTTAATTTTAAAAGTGTTATAAGTTTTAAATAGTTGTATGTGTTTAGTGAGTTTCGCTGTTTAAAACATTGTAAAAATATAAATAACCAAATGGAAATAAAGTTAAATAAAATTTATTTAAAAATTTTTACATATGCATATATATTATTTTTTTAATGTCCATATATAATAATTAATAACTAAAATAAATATTTTAGTTTGTTAATATTATTTTTTATTTTGTTATTTTGTCATCTAATTGTTAATAATAATAGTTTCTTTAAATTTAATGATTTTATTTTCTAATTGAATAAGGATAATTTTAAATTTTTATAATACATATAAGGATATATATGAAATTTTATTAAATATAAAATTGATTCTCAAAATTAAATTTTTAAAAACTACACTTTCCTTGCTTATTAAAATCTACTGTAAGATGATGTGATTTTACTAAAGTGATTTTTTATAAAATTTTTCAAATACCAAAATTAAATTTTAACTATTCAGAATCACTTTTAAATCTCTCAAAAGTAATCCCAAACAAATAACATACTTCAATCTAGAATTCCTTAGACTAGCTATTTATGGTCAGTTGTTATTCTAGCCAAGAACTCCTCCTTCGTGGACTATTCGTGGTTTGTTTAGGAATTCCTTAAACTATTCTTAACTCTTCCTCTGTGGACTATTATCGGTTAGCCATCGTGGGTTTGATCAAAAATCCTCCTCCATGGACTATTTGCGGTTTGTTTAAGAATTCTTTAAATTATTCGTAGGATACATTTGAGATTGATTTTGAGAAGTTAGAAGCTAATTTTAGTGTTTGATAAATTTTTAAAAATTATTTTTGGCAAAATCACTTCATTCTACAACAGTTTTAAAAAGTAAAGAAGGAACAAATTTTAAAAATATAATCAAACTTTATGAATGTTTATAAATATGTAAATAAATTTTATTCAATAATATATCTATTGTATTCTTACGATAGTTTAACTGTAAAATTTATTAAATACATATGACTTAAAATCCACAATTGTTTAAAAAAATAATAAATATTTAATTAATTTTCTTTACAGTTAATTATTTGTATAATATAACCAACAATAATTATCTTAAAAGTTACGACATTATTGGCACTTAATTAGTCTTCCTAGTGTAACTAAGAATTCCTCACCTGTGAAATATTCTTTGTCAGTCCTCCTGATCTGTTAAAAAAATTTCTTAGATTTTTTGTAGTTAATCATCATTACCTATTCAAGAATCCCTTGAACTTTTTCTAATCCGTTATCATCTTCAGATACGAAATTCTTCCATTTTCTCGCTCCTTTAAAATTTTAATTTATTATTATTCTATTTTCTTTTACGCTTCAACACGGTACCATAATTGATGTAGAAGGTGCTTGGCAAATTTGTGAACATATTACTAAAGGCTGCATTACAGTGCATTACAAAATTTGTCAGACATGAGATAGCATGCATGAGTCAGTGCAATGATGTCTAATCCCATGTGCCACACACACTACTTGTGCATTCATTTTTAATATTATGAACTTAAATTTTATTGAAACTTATTCCTTATATTTATAGATCCGCCAATCCCGATTCGTAATAGGTCCGATACCATACCAATCCTTGAATAAATTATTAACAAAATTGGGAAGGCATTATTGTTTTGTGTGTCCAAATCTCTTTTGGACAAATTGCAATTGGTTCATTACTTTGCCAAGTTGGGTGACATGCTGAGATCATCAAAGCAAAATTTTGATAAAGAAAATGATATATACAATGAGGTCATTAAGACTTTATATTATTATCATTTGGGATCATTGAGGCTTTAAAAAGATGTATGTATGTGTGTGTATATATATAATACACGAATTTTAAGATTAGTTTTCATTTATGTACATTTTTTTTTTGTTTTGCACGGTTGGTTTTATATAATGAAATGGTAGTTGGGCAGTGGTAACAATTATAGAAACTTCATTCATTGTTATTGTCGTTGTCGTCGTTTTTTTTTTTTCATGAGATAGCATGCATGAAATTATATATGATATTTTTTTGTCATTTTCTGGCAATTCATTGTTTTTCCATCTTGTATAAATACGAAAGCAAATAAAAGGAAGATAAGAGGTTGAATATATATATATTTTTTCAATATAGAAGACTTAAGAGTTAAGAGGCAGGCAATTTTCTCGTGACAAAAGCCTAGCTATACGTTTCATTTTCTTGTTTTCCCATCTTGCATTTGATTCAATTTGTCTACTTCTAACTCAACTTGTTAGCAATTGGGCAAATGATGCAAGCAATTTCACAAATGCATGCATAAGAAGTTTTAAGAGATTGTTTCGAGGGCAAAGGGCAAAGCTTTGTTTTATTTTACTTTTTTATTTTATTTTTTTCATGGTCGATTCATTTAGCTATTGAGAAAATCTTTAGGCAGTGCCAACATCACCTGTCATCGTAATTAGGGACGGCATATACATTGTGGCATATATAACTGAATAGTAATATGATGACACGATGGTATTGATTCCACAGAATAAAGCTTGTTTACGATTGTTGGAGTCTTAATTTAATCTGAAAGCACAATGACAAAACAAAAACAATGAGGATAAAAGAGGAACAAAGTTTCGGGAAGTATAATTTATTGAATAGATTCTGAATGACGTGAATTTTTACCAAAATACACAAATTTAAATTATTTTGGCATAATGAAATTATAACATTCTAAATAAAGAAAAAAGAAGTTACTTCGATGTATATCTAGAAAAAATATAAAAATCCAAAAAGAATACCAAAATAGGAAAGATATCTTATGTTTGTAATTTGAGGTCTAAAAACGAAGGAATTTGGGGGAAGATTTGCCGACTCTTTATGAAACTTCAATAAAGACGCACATTTTTTTTTTAAATATTTGGAACCGTATATTATGAACTCAAAACAGATATTTATAGTAAAAATTATAGCCTTAAAAATGTCATACTTATAGAAAGAGAAAAGAAACCGAAAATTTGTTCTATTAAGTTTTTGTTTAATTTAAAAATAAAAATTTGAATCTTATTAAGTTATAAAATCTAGAATATGTTAACGCTTTGCGTCCAATAAATTTAGCGGTGGTGCTATTGGCACCCCTCTAAAATCCTATTAAAACACCACTTTAATAAAATTTTAAATTATAATTATTGAATGAAAGTACTTATCGTACATCCAGTATTATAGTTCAAATTAAATTAAGGGGCTTTTTTTTTTTTTTACGTAATTGACTTAATTTTAATCAATTAAGTCATTTAGTCTGTTTATTTTTTTTAACTTAATGAAAATTTTCAGCCATTAAGTCATTAAATTAATTTTTTTTAGCTTTTTACTTAATCTAAAAAATATGAATGATATCATTAAAAAATATTCTCCAAAATATCTTTATTTAATTAATTAATTTTCATCATTACTTAAATAAAATTTAATAGTTAGCATTATTACTCATCTCTATATAACTTGTGATAACATATAGTGATAGACTATTATTATTTTTATCTTTTAATTTTCTTCAAATTAGCATTATTTATCTTTATAATTTTTTATGAATAATTTTCATATAAAATCATCATAAACTATAATAAAATTGATTAACATCTATAATATAAAATATTGAAGAGTTGTATTCAATTAAATATGATTTATGTTATGATAATATATTGTCTTATTTATATTCTTTGAGATGTTTATTATTTGTTTAACATTTATAATTTGTAAGGGCGTAAATGTAAAAATATTAGTTTCTAGATAATTTTTTTAAGTAAAAAAATAAATAACTTAATATTTATTTTTAACGATTCAGACAAAAAACAAACATATCATTCAAATTCAGATATTCAGCTTTATTCAGAATTCAGAGTAATTTAGGTCTATTCAGGATTTCAGATAAAAAAACAAACGCCACCCAAGTCTTTCACTTTTTCTCTAGGAATCATCTTTGTCAATACACACATTTGTTTAAATACAATCATAAATGCAAAGTCACAATCTCATTTCATTTTTATCTTTAAACTCTTTCATTATACATACATACGTACGTACATACATACATACATACATACATACATACATACATACATATATATATATATATATATATATATATATATATATATTATTTATTTATTTATTTATTTGGAGTTTCAACAAAGAAATAAATTGTACGATATTTTTTTATCATTGTTAATAATACTGATGTTTTCTTTTCTTTCTTTTTTAAAGAACTTGTCAAAAGACACAAACTTTGAAACTCCTGGATAAAGAGTAGTACACATCAATTCTCATAATATGGTAATATATTTTCCAACCAAGTCAAGTAGAATATGCATAAAGAGTAATACACATCAATTCTCGTAATATGGTAATATATTTTCCAACCAAGTCAAGTAAATGTGCATAATAGAGAGAGATTAACGTCGAGGATTTATCAAGAAAAAGGAAGGGGTTAGAGGTATATGTAGCATTTACATGGGTATGATTAGAAATTACACATTATTAAAATTAATAACTAGGGTTTTTCAGTAAAAAGGGTTCTGAAACAGTATTAGAGGGGTTCGAATACTGCCGCTCTAAATTTGATTCGCTTGCTTCCACAAGCTTTTTCATTTTATAACATTTTTTTTAACGTCACAGAGTGTATAAATTAAGTTAATTTTAATACATAGGTTTGTATTTCATAAGTTAATTTGGGATAAATATTATAAGGTTTTCAGGGGGTGTTAAAAGTTCTACTTTTTTTTTTTGGGGGAAATAACTAATATGTATTGTATAATTCGAAGTTTACTGATGATTTTTATGTTAAACATCCTTTGGGATTACCTTCAAGTTTATTATGGTGCAAATCTGATATCAACATTTATAATATTGAAAAAATATTTACTTTACTCACAAATCAGTAGAGATATATCTATCTTTACCCAACTTCAAATTAGGAAATGGAATATTGTGGGCACTCACCACTTTTTTACAAAATCTATAAATAGTAGAGCTTCTAACACTTTTTTATTTTTATATCTCCTTTTTTGTGAAAATGCAGAAAAAGTCATAAAATTATAATAGAATTTCAATTCAATCACTATCATTTAGAGTAAATTTTATAAACATACTTTTTCATAAATAAAATTATTGTTATCAGATAATTTATTCTTCCTTTTTCCAAAATTATTTTGATTTTATTAGTAAAATTAACTATATCATATATTAAGATTAAAAATAAGTTAGGGTCCTTGCTTTGTACAGTTATTTTAGTTCAATTAAATTCATATTTATCCTTTTATGTAATTTTCAATAATAATAGAACTATGATTACAAAATTAGGGTGATATAATGATATTAAAGGGGCGTAAAAAGCTTTACTCATGTAAAAGATACATTTTTTCACCTATTATTTTGAAATAACTAATAACTGTTGTATAATTAGAAGTCTACTAATGATATTTATATTAAACATTTACTGGAGTTAACTAAATCAAGTTTATTATGGCACAACTCTGATTTCAACATTCATAAATATTGAAAGAATATCTGCTTTACTCACAAATCAACAGAGAGATATCTACCTTCGCCCAACCTTAAATTAAGAGAAAAAAATCCATTGTACAAACTTGAATTGTTCTCACTGCTCTTTTACAAATTGGGTAAATTATAAAAAATGACATTAAATTATAATGGAATTATTCAATCACATAAAAATATAATAGAATTTCAATTCAATCATTATCATTTAGAGAAAATTTTGTAAACATACTTTTTTATAAATAAATTATTGTTATTAGATAATTTATTTCTTCATTTTTTTCAAATTTATTTTGATTTTATCAACAAAATTTACTATATCATATATTAAAATTAAAAAATAGTTACGCTCCATGATTTGTAAAGTCATTTTAATTTAGTTATTCATATTTGTCCTTATATGTAATATCTGTAATAATAAACTATGATTAAAAAAAAAAAAAAAAGGGGTGATATAAGGATGTTAAAGAGGTGAAGAAAGTATTACTCATGCATGAATTCAAATGAATGGCCAGTTGGGCTTGAGTAATTGGGTAAACCAATTGGGTTGGGTTTACGTATGCACAACTTATGGGCTGTGTCAAGTATAATTTGCACAGGTCGGTTTAAAAAATGAATAGACCTTTCCACACCCCAAAATTCCTCATAAAACTTATTTTTAATTGAAATTATTTAAATAATCTAACTCAAATAAATTCATTTCTTGTTTTGAATGGAATATAATTAAATACTTAGATAAATTATCCTTCAACAAAATTTTATACTCACCCATTTCATAATTTATATCTATATTTTCATTTTAATTAAAAATATTTTTTGAGAAAATTATAAAAGTTAAGAGTTGTAAATATGGAAATTAAGTAATTAAATTAAGATAAATAAAATATTTTAGGATTTGCATGTAATTTAAAAAGAAACTTATTTTTGGGATAAAATTTAATGGGAAGATGGTTAACTTTAATATATAGATTTGTATTTTAAGGATATTTTAGAAAATAACATTCAAATAGGTGTATAAAAATATTTTGGAAGGATGTTGAAAGCTCCACTCTTAAAAGATTATTATATTTAATTTATATGTCTGGACTACTACCTAGTTTCAGGTGGTTTTTTGTTTAAAGCCCGAGCCAAGCTCTAGCTTATAACACCTAGCGGGGGTGGTTTTGTTGCCATATTCCCTACCAGTTCCACTATGGATTATTGGATTTGATACGTGAAGACCCATGTCAATTGAAAAATAGAGTGGTGATATTTGACTCTCTCAATTTATCACATTAGTCCTCATTTTCATCATTTTTCAATTAATATTGTTTACCTTAGAATTGCCTCATAATTAAAAAATTAAATCTTTTTTCTTCTCTTTCAAGTTTTCAATAGATTAACTTATCATTTCTCACATCTCTCTCATAGTTTTAATTGATTTACAATTTAAATCAAATATTAGTCCCACTTTTGTAAAATTTATCACACAAAATCAAAATTAATATTATTAATAACAACAAAATCTACCAGTTATACATAAAATTTAACAAAACTTAATATTGAAACTCATCATATGTCGGTAGAGGTGATGGATTGATGGCAAAGATAATAGGTGGCAATGACGATGGTGAATGGCTTTTTGTTTATAGGTTATTTATTACTTGGTTGATTGTAGATACACTAATGGGATGAGTTTTTTTTCATCATTTATAGGGCAACTCTACTACCCGAAAGAGTGGTTTAATATAAAGCACTCGAAATGTGATTCAAAGATGTCTTAGATTATTGAAAAAGAAATGGGACATACTAAGAAGTCATGCCTCTTATGATATAAAAACACAAAGATGTATAATGTCTATTTGTTGTATATTGTATAACTTCATTAGGACATAAATGTTTTCTGATGATATGAAAATGGATTTGGAAATGGATAATCAACCAACTTTGGATATTGACTACGACCTAGAGGTTATTGATACCATTAAGCCTTTGAATGAGTAGACTATTTGGGGATAAAATTTGGCCCAAGAAATATGGAACACATGGCACAAAAGCAGGCATGCATGAAGAGTTAATTGTCTATAACTATATGAAATTCAGTTTGTTTAACATTATATTCTACTGCTATTTGACATTTGTTATTGTGTTGTTCTTTGACATTGGATATTGTTTTGTTCTTTTACATTGAATATTATATTGTTCTTTGAGTTTGGATATTGTATTATTCTTTAACGTTAGATATTGTGTTGTTGTTTGATTATGAATATTGTATTTGAATATATAGAATGAGTTCTGTTCCTACTCCAACTTCTAGAGGTCGGGGTATGAACAAACATTTCTAAACAGTTATTGAAGACAATGCATTGATTGACTCATTGTTGGAATTGAGTCAAGATCCGATGCAAAGGTCTGATTGTAGTTTTAAAAATGGATATTTGCAACAATTGAAAAATAAGATCGAAGGGAAATTGTAAGGTTGTGATTTGAAAGCTTCTCCTCACATTGAATCTAGAGTGAAATGGTTCAAGCAAAAATACTATGCTATGTTTGATATGTTATTTTTCCCTGATCGTCTGAAGAAAAAATATATTATTCCACTGCTTCTCATGGGATGTAATCTAATATCAGTTACGTGTTGACACTTTGTACTTGTACTGCTATTTGTATCTAGACTCTGTAGAGACAGCTCACCATCCATGAACTTCTACTTTGAAACCCAGGAAGATGACAACAAGGAAAGAGCCATCAAATCCTTCACACTTGATCCCTTAGATCCATACCGGTACTATCATGTAAACACTGCCTTAAACTCCCTTAGAGCCATAATCCCCATCTGACAATCCAGACTAAAATCCATCTACCGTTCCTCAGAAATAACTGTCCAGCCTATATCTTCCAGTTTCAAGGAAACATACATGCCCATCCTCTTACATTCATAAATAAACAGATACATGAGCGAAGGCTACAAAGGCCTGAACATTGGAGCCATCCAAGTAGGACTACAACCATTATTCTTGGCAGGAAAAGATGTGACCTGCTTTGTGGCAGTCCTCGACACCAGATGGCAGACGTTCGAGAAGGCCTTAATCACTGTTGTTGAGGCAGGACTAAACCAGGGCCATATTGTCCTCCAAATAGAACCTAACTTCACCTTTAACCTGTAAAGACCATCTCTAGCCAATACTATAAAAATACTAATCCAGCTGAACAAGTTAACCATGAAGCCGGATGAATTCGCCCTGGCAATCCATCATTCCATGACCTACAAGGTCCAGACTCATATGTTCTCCATGCAGAGTTCTGGAAAATCGATCACTAGATTTATAACTGGAGAAGGTAGGGTCATCCAACCTAAGGCCTATAAACAAAATCAGCTCGTTTTTATGGATTGTCCACAAATCAATTCAGACCTATTGAGAAGGCGATCAATTGGACAAACATAAATGCTATCGAGCAAAATCAGGCGATAAGAGAGCTGTTGATCAACCAGCAGCAAATCCTGTTTGAATTAGGCAGTATAAAGAAGCACCTAAAAAAGGCTAAAAGGTCCTATAAAATGACCACTCAGCTGTTGTCGGCGCTCTATGAAAAACCCAGACTAATTACTATGTTTGTTACTATAGGAGCATCCTCTACAGAAGAAATGGAAATGACCAGGCAGTGCTTCACCAAGAAGGTGTCTAGACATTAGAAAAGTAAGCCAAGCAAGCCATAGCACATATGGGAAGAAAATACGTCTGGTAACTGCCAGAAGGCATTTTGGAGAAGCTACTCACCACCACCACGGTACCCATGGCTGATAAAGGCTATAAGATGGGGAGATGACGATGAAGAAACAAATACTTCTTTAGGCTTTGGAACAACATCAGGAGATGAAGAAGGAGGAGGTTCACTGCTCCAATAACTACTGAACCAGGCAGGTGCCAACATAACAACCTTCAGAAGTGACATTTGCACCACCTCCAAAATATGCTCCAGAACCTGCAACCTCTAGAGTAGAATCCACTGATCCCACGACAAGGCCTAACAGGAATACTCCTATGGTGGAACAGACAGAAGAAATAGTCCAAGGAGAATAGTGGGAAACGTAAGTCCAGATTGGACTCTCCACGACAGGAAAGACATTCTGGAACATTGATGGGATGAAGTCGAAAGAGCGCTTGGCCTATTTTGAGAAAATGATGGCATGGTTCGAAGGAGAATGTCAGAGGGCCCCGCAGCTGACTAAGAGAGTAGCCGCCCTAAGACTGGTAACTTGGTTCGTGGGATCCCTACGGAGATAGTGGGGAAGAAAACTCACCACCGAACAAAGAGAATACATGCTAAGTAGAGAGGATCCTTGTCAGTCAATTCTTGAGAACCTATTCCTAGACTTTCTAGGACACTATACACAAGAAGAGGAGGTTGCTGAAAAACAATTTCTCCTTAACAAGTGTTGTGACGTAAGACAGATGGAAGAATACTACATAGAGCAGGAAAGACTATACTACATCTTCCATAAACCAACAGACACTATACACAGGACGTTCGTGCTTAACATGCTAGGACCCGCGGTAGAAATGGTAGAGGCCAAGTTCACAGCAAATGGGATAACTGATCTGCCGCAGCTCAGTCTAGCGGGACTATACCAAATATCAATGGAACTAATCTAGGGCCATTGCCGATCGCAAGAACTCAAGAAGCATATGAAGTAGATTGAAAAGACATCGTTACAGAAATTCTGTAACGATAAGCCAAACAAGTTCGACTATCATCACGAGGAGAAGAAGTGTTATTTCCCTATTACGAAACGCACAAGGAAGAAAGAAAAGAAGGCCCTGAAAGCTGCATAAAGGCAAGAAATACAAGTACATCCGAAAAGGTTCGAAAAGGAATAAGGGCTATGGCAGATGCTTCATCTGTGGTAAGAAGGGACACTATTGTCACGGGCCGTTCGCACCAACTACGAGTGAAGGCTAATTTAGCGCGCGCACCGCCACACTTCGCAACAATCCTCGCGAATGGTGGAGTGCGTTTAGCGCCGGGCTTCCTCGCACACATTTGCCGGCCCGTGATAAAGCCCGCCTCGCAAGCCCAAGCGCCAAGTCATCGCCCGAGCGCCTAGTCGCCGCCTAGTCGTCGCCTAATCACCGCTCAAGCGCCAAGTCATCAAAGCCCAACGGGCCAAGATTCACCAAGGCTTGCTTGCTTGGCCCATCTTCTAGAATTCTCTACACCATTCTTGCCACTTGCACAACTTGCCCACTTGTGCAAGTGACCAACTTGTAAAGCCTTTAGAATGCTCCACCCATTTCTATAAATAGGGGAAGGCACTTAGCATTTGAGCCATCACCCACCACAATTGTAAAGCTCTCAATTGTAAAGTCCTCTTTGAGTAATAAAATCTCTCATTGGCTATATTGCTCTCTCTCTCTCTAGCTTTGCTCTTAAGCATTTCCACTTAGCTAGGTTGAGAAGCTCAAAGGCTTACTTAGCAACTTTGCGCTTGAAAGTTGCCTAAGTGCCGCACGGGTTGCTGCGCATCAAACTCACCCCGTGACAAGTGGTATCAGAGCTACGGTTTGCACACACGCAAATAGCTCACCAAGCAATGGCCAATCTACCAAGCGCTTCACAAGAGGGCGTTGTCGGTGTAGATGTTCCACCGAAACCAACCCGTGGTCGTGAGGAAGGCCGTGGACAAGGAAGGCCCCGCGGCAAGTCCAAGGCCGCATCCGTTGATGCTATAGAGCCTCGCGTTGCCACACTCGAGGTCTCCATGTCCACCTCTCAAGACATCCTCGAATCGTTGGAGGAGAGGGTGAGCGGCCTCGAGGGCGAGTATGGCGAATTCTCGGTCGCCACCAAGGCCCTCATGCAAGACCAAGCGGATACACTTCGGGCGGAATTCCGAGTGCTCCATGACGAGTTGCTACAACTCCGCAGCTTTGTGCAAGATGAGCTGCGGTCGGTCCGTGCGGAGGTTGACGAAGTTCGCTCGGATTGGGCTTGGCACAAGCAGACCATTTCCGCTAGCCCGGCCACGGCAAGCGCAAGCGAGGCACGCCGCATAGATGTGCCGAAGCCCGACACCTACGATGGTGCGCGCAACGCCACCATTGTGGACAACTTCCTCTTCGGGCTGGACCAATACTTCGATGCCGTCGGTGTTCGTGACGAGGCATCAAGAGTGGGCACGGCACCCACTTATCTCCGAGGCGCCGCACAACTATGGTGGCGGCGGAAGCATGGCGACATGGGCAAAGGCATTTGCGCCATCAACACATGGGCTGACTTCCAACACGAACTTCGGAAGCACTTTGCCCCAAGCAATGCCGAGAAAGAGGCAAGAGCTCGCCTTCGTCGGCTCAAGCAAACGGGTAGCGTTCGCGACTACATCAACGAGTTCGTCACCCTCATGCTTGAAATCTCCGACATGTCCGACAAGGACTCTCTCTTCTACTTTCAAGATGGCCTCAAGGATTGGGCCAAGGCGGAGATCGATAGGTGTGGCGCGCAAACTCTTGACGACGCCATTGCCATCGCGGAATCATTTGCCGATTATTCCACCCAAGCCAAGGATAAGAAGCCCAACCAAGGCAAAGGTGGGGGAGAGGGCCCGAAAGGACAAAAGCAACAATCGGAAGGATTGGGGGCAGAAAAAACCCCCAAGCGGCAAAGGCGGGCAAGGCAAGAACGAGGGGAAGAAGGAGCCAGCCAAGCCTCGCAGCCCATACTTCATTTGCAACGGCCCACATTGGGTCCGCGATTGCCCCGAAAAGAAGTCGCTGAATGCCCTCGCCGCACACCTCAAGGGCAAAACTTCAGCCACCGCGGAGGAACCCCAGCCCAGCATGAGTTCTCTCCAACGTCTTGGCGCGCTCAAGAGCCATCCGTCAACACGCCCAAAGAATGGTCTCATGTACGTAAGCGCGACCGTTGGCGGCAAACCAGTCCAAGCGTTGCTAGACACCGGAGCAACGCACAACTTCATTTCGGAGGAAGAGGCCAAGCGCCTAGGCCTTAGGGCCACGAAGGAAGGAGGCACCATGAAGGCGGTAAACTCACCCGCTAAGCCTATCGCGGGTACCGCCCAAGGCGTACACATGACGATCGGAACTTGGAGCGGAAAGCTCGACTTCTCCATCATGCCCATGGACGACTTCAAGATGGTCCTCGGCATGGAGTTCTTCGACCAAGTCCATGCCTTCCCACTACCGGCCACCAACTCCCTAAGCATCCTCGATGGGAGCAAGGCGTGCACGGTATCCGCGGAGCGAGCCAAGACCGCGGACAAGACACTCTCGGCCATGCAATTCAAGAAGGCCTTCGGGAAGGACCCAAGCTTCTTAGTTTCAATCCGGGAGCTCAACGAGGGGGAAGGTCGCGGAGACTCATCTAGCCAAGCCCCACAACTCATCCACGGAGTCCTCGATGAGTTCGAAGACGTCATGCCTCCGCAACTTCCGAAGAAGCTCCCACCAAGGCGAGAAGTTGATCACGCCATTGAGCTGGAGCAAGGTGCGAAGCCACCAGCCTTGGCGCCCTACCGCATGGCGCCACCCGAGCTCGAAGAGTTGCGGAGATAACTCGCGGATTTGCTGAATGCCGGCTACATCCGCCCATCAAAGGCCCCATTCGGTGCACCCGTGCTGTTCCAAAAGAAGAAGGATGGCTCATTGCGGATGTGCATCGACTACCGCGCGCTCAACAAGATCACTATCAAGAACAAGTACCCGATCCCATTGATCACGGACTTGTTTGATCAACTTGGAGATGTGCGGTACTTCACCAAACTCGACCTACGGTCCGGCTACTACTAAGTACGCATCGCCAAGGGAGACGAGCAGAAAACGGCATGCGTCACAAGGTATGGATCGTATGAGTTCCTTGTTATGCCATTCGGCCTCACCAATGCGCCGGCCACATTCAGCACGCTCATGAACAATGTGCTTCATCCCTTTCTCGACCGCTTCATTGTTGTATACTTGGATGATATCGTGGTGTATAGCACCACACTTGAGGAGCATGCCCAACACTTGCGGCAAATCCTCCAAGTACTACGAGAGAACGAGCTCTACCTCAAGGTCGAGAAATGTTCGTTTTCTCAACGGGAGGTGGAGTTCCTTGGCCACAAGATAGCGGAGGGAAAGCTGATGATGGAGAACGCAAAGGTGAATGCCATCCTCGAATGGGGGCCACCCACCAAAGTGCCCGAGCTTCGATCATTCCTCGGGTTGGTGAACTACTATCGCCGCTTCATTCAAGGCTACTCGGCAAGAGTGGCGCCCTTGACCGACTTACTCAAGAAGAATCGAGCATGGCATTGGTCCGAGGAATGCCAACACGCCTTCGAAGACTTGAAGAAGGCCATCTCCAAGGAGCCCGTGCTCGTTCTTCCGGACCACACTAAGCCCTTCGAAGTTCATACGGATGCCTCCGACTTCGCCATTGGCGGGGTACTCATGCAAGAAGGCCACCCAATAGCGTTCGAGAGTCGAAAGCTAAATGATACAGAACGCCACTACACCGTGCAAGAAAAGGAGATGACGGCTATTATCCATTGCCTACGGGTGTGGCGACACTACTTGCTTGGCTCACACTTCGTGATCCTAACGGACAACGTAGCCACAAGCTACTTTCAAACTCAAAAGAAGTTGAGTCCCAAGCAAGCAAGGTGGCAAGATTTCCTTGCGGAGTTCGACTACCGGCTCGAGTACAAGCCCGGCAAAGCCAACGTTGTTGCGGATGCTCTAAGCCGCAAGGCAGAATTGGCAACACTTAGTGCGAGCCAGCCAAGTTCCGACCTTGTCCAACGCATCAAAGAAGGCCTCCAACAAGACCCGCTGGCAAAGGACTTGTTGGAGAGGGTTCTCAACGGCAAGACAAGGCGATTTTGGCAAGAGGAAGGCATCCTCCTCACCAAGGGCGATCGTCTCTTCGTACCTAGGTGGGGAAATTTACGGAGGGAAGTCATCAAGGAGTGCCACGACTCACAGTGGGCTGGTCAAACCGGAATGGAGCGCACTACCGCACTCGTCCAAGCCTCGTACTTTTGGCCACACATGAGAGATGACATCGAGGCTTATGTGCGGACTTGTCTTGTGTGCCAACAAGACAAGACGGATCGCCAACTACCGGCGGGATTGTTGGAGCCACTACCACCCGCATCGAGGCCATGGGAGAGCGTCTCGATGGACTTCATCACAACCTTGCCGAAGTCCGAAGGGTGCGGGAGCGTCATGGTCGTGGTGGATCGACATAGCAAGTATGCAACCTTCATTGCCGTACCCGCCGATTGCAAGGCGGACGAGGCCGCCCGTCTCTTCATCAAGCATATCGTAAAGCTATGGGGAGTCCCACGAAGCATCGTGAGTGATCGAGACCCTCGCTTCACCGGTAAATTTTGGATGGAGCTCTTCAAGATGCTTGGCACCGACCTCAAGTTCTCAACGAGCTTCCACCCACAAACCGACGGGCAAACGGAGCGCATCAATGCCTTGCTTGAGATGTACTTACGGCATTATGTGAGCGCTCACCAGCGGGATTGGGCAAAGTTGCTGGATGTTGCCCAATTCTCGTATAACTTGCAGCAGAGCGAGGCTACGGGCAAGAGCTCATTCGAGATCATCATGGGATTTCAACCCATGACTCCCAACGCCATAGCTTCGACATATGGGGGGAAAAGCCCTGCGGCTCATAAAATTGCCCGTGAATGGCATGAGGAAGCGGACATCACGCGGGCATACCTCGACAAAGCCGCGCGGAAGATGAAGAAGTGGGCCGACACTCGGAGACGCCACGTCGAATACAAGGAAGGGGATCGAGTGATGATCAAGTTGCTGCCTCAACAATTCAAGACTTTGCGGAAAGTCCACAAAGGGCTAGTGAGGCGCTACGAAGGGCCTTTCCAAGTGCTACGACGTGTGGGCAACGTCTCGTACCAACTTCAACTTCCGCCAAGGCTCAAAATCCATCCGGTCTTCCACATGAGCCTACTCAAGCCATACCATGGTGACGAGGGAGACCCAAGCCGCGGAGAATCGAGGAGAGCCCCAACGGCCGTAGTCACCGCATTCGACAAAGATGTGGACTACATCATTGCCGACCGAGTCATTCGAAGAAGGGGCGTGCCGCCTTACAACGAGTACTTGGTCAAGTGGAAACACCTCCCCGAAAGCGAAGCCACGTGGGAACGTCAAGATGACTTGTGGCAATTTACGGAGCACATCCAGAACTACAAGCACGACAACGCGACGAGGACGCCGCGAGCATAGGTGGGGGAGGATGTCACGGGCCGCTCACACCAACTACGAGTGAAGGCTAATTTAGCGCGCGCACCGCCACACTTCGCAACAAACCTCGCGAATGGTGGAGTGCGTTTAGCGCCGGGCTTCCTCGCACACATTTGCCGGCCCGTGATAAAGCCCAAGCGCCAAGTCATCGCCCGAGCGCCTAGTCGCCGCCTAGTCGTCGCCTAATCACCGCTCAAGCGCCAAGTCATCAAAGCCCAACGGGCCAAGATTCACCAAGGCTTGCTTGCTTGGCCCATCTTCTAGAATTCTCTACACCATTCTTGCCACTTGCACAACTTGCCCACTTGTGCAAGTGGCCAACTTGTAAAGCCTCTAGAATGCTCCACCCATTTCTATAAATAGGGGAAGGCACTTAGCATTTGAGCCATCACCCACCACAATTGTAAAGCTCTCAATTGTAAAGTCCTCTTTGAGTAATAAAATCTCTCATTGACTATATTGCTCTCTCTCTCTCTAGCTTTGCTCTTAAGCATTTCCACTTAGCTAGGTTGAGAAGCTCAAAGGCTTACTTAGCAACTTTGCGCTTGAAAGTTGCCTAAGTGCCGCACGGGTTGCTGCGCATCAAACTCACCCCGTGACACTATGCTAAGCAGTGCAAATCAAACAAACGCATCCCGACAAAACTCCTCCAACTCATCGAACAAAATGACTTCGATGACACAGAATTTCGATAGACGGACAACCCTGTAAATGCCATACTAATGCTGGATGAGGATATCTCTGATGGGGACTCTAGTAGCAGTGGCACAAATGACAGTGACACAATAGATGAGTCTGTCATGATGATAAGGGCTCCACTCCCAGTCGACCTTATTATGCAGTTAGTAGCATACTTCCGACCACGCATAAAAGTCATTCTCAAACTGATAGAAGAAAGCCAAGTGGCTTTTACTGCTCTCATTAATACGGGTGCAGTAAGTTCTATAGTAAATGAGGCCTGCGTTTCCAAGAACTGCTACATCCCTATACGGGTTGCATTTGGTGCAGCAAGTGGCGAGAACTTCTACAGCTACAAGTACACCAGACCCATAAAAATCCAACCCTTCGGTCTGATTCATGGATTCTTTGCCTTTGATCACTTCGGTGAAGACATTATGCTGGACACTGACTTCCTCAGTCTCATCGCCCCATTTGCCTTCTTTCTTGAAGGATTCTCGTATACCATCCACAATCCTATGGATGGTAAGGCCATTTGTTCCAAGGCCCATGGGTTTCCAAACACTCTATTTTTGGGGAGGGTGAACATCCAAAGAAAAGAAAAAACTCAATCCATAAGTTTGAAACCCAAATCTAGGAACTTCTTGAATGCTGTGCGGATGTTCCAAATTATTTATGGGCCCGAGAGAAGCATTTTTGTGGTGTTACCATACAAAAATGGATGGACTATGCCTCATCAGACTGCATCACATCCAGGAATGCCCCACGATGAAGAATTGTGCAAACAGGAGATCCAAGCACTGTTGGATCTAAAGCTCATCAAGCCCTTGAGGTCTCATTGGGCCAGCCCAGCTTGTTACGTCAACAAACATTCTGAGCAAGTACATGACAAGAAACGACTGATGATAGACTGTAGGAAGCTGAATGATTGTCTACAGGACATAAGGTACTCCATTCCGGGCCAAACACACCTCTTGAAAAGAATGGCAGGTGCAAAAGTGTTTTCAAAGTTTGATAGGAAGTCAGGCTTTTGGAAAATTGGGATAAAGAAAGAAGACAAGCACAAAACAGCATTTATGGTCCCCCACGGGCATTATGAGTGGAATGTAATGCCTTTCGGCCTAAAGAATGCACCGTCAAAATTCTAAAATAAGATGGATGAGGTGTACAAATCCATTTCGGATTTTTGCCTTATCTATATCGATGACGCCCTCATCTTCAGTAACAGTGAGGAAGAGCATGCAGAGCACATGTCCAAATTCAAGGAACTTACCTATAGGCATGGTCTAGCACTATCAGAATCCAAGATGAAGATAGGCCTAGACGAGGTAGACTTCTTGGGACTCCACATCAAACAGGGATATATCATTCCTCACCCACATATTGCTGACAAAATATCCCAGTTTCCTGATCAATTGTCAAGCATAAAGCAAATCTAGCAATTCCTTGGGATCATTAACTATAATGCAGACCACGTACGAAACCTTTCAGTCATGACGAGCCAAATATCCAAGCACCTAAAGAAGGGTGCCCTACATTGGCCTGAGGAAGTGACAAAAGCGGTAAAGCAGCTAAAACAAAAGTGCCAGTCACTACCACCTTTAAAGATTTCTGACAAAGGCGATCTAATCTTGCAAACAGATGCCAGTGGGAATTATTGGGGAGCATTGTTAATAGAGGAATTCGAGGGAAACATGAGAGTCTGTGGTTATAAATCAGGCCAATTCAACGATACTCAAAACCACTACCCCTCTTCTAAGAAAGAAGTTCTAGCAGTAGTCAAGGGAATCAAGAAATTCCAATTTTTTCTCTCCCTCAACCATTTTGTAATCGAAACAGATTACAAGTACCTGCAAGGACTCCTAAGAAGAAAAGAAGAAGAAATCTCCGATCCTCAACTTGCAAGGTAGTCCGAATCTCTCTTCAGATTTAAGTTCAACGTCAGACACATCACAGGTGAATCCAACACGGTTGCCGACTTTCTGTCTAAACCTATCACTATGATTAGGCGAAGCCTCCCGAAGAGTTGGGGAGAAGACAGCTCTAGAGCCTAGGAGTCGAGGGCATATTTTCTTAAATATCTGAACACTTTTATCTCATGGCCATGAGATAAAAGAAATGATCTTCAAGAAGGTAACAAACCACAAGGGAGATCCTTTTGATCACACCCTAACATGGAGACTATGGCAACTGATGGCCATCTAGGAGTTTAGGCCAGCCCACAACAAGCTATGCTAGAGGCCGTTTGAGCCACATCCAAGCCCGGAACTGATGCATGAGATAGTCTTTAAGCTAGGTTGTACCTTCCATTACATAATGGACGAAAATACCAATTGGAGTCAGTATGTCATCTGTGACATAACCCCTTAGGCTTATTACATATTCTGGTATTGGCTCAATCTATACCCAGTGGCAATTTTTTTTGAACCGTACCTGATTCATATGAGCAGACGATATGGAAAGGGATGATAGTTCGATAGGATGTTCGCCCTAATCTTTGAAGATGTCTTGACACTTAAACTGCTAAACGGACGACGTATCACCCACACTACCATTATAATTGTCAAGCTCATTGACATTTAGGGAAGAACTGCACAACCTATGATCCAGATCATTGACCATGACCACAGCCAAGAAGACATCGATTTGATGTGGACCGGTTCCCTCACCGCACGAAGAGCACTTGCGAAGGTTTATGGGATTGTTCCCATGTACAATACTTACAGCTCCTTATCCCCACAGGTCCAGACTACTCCAGATCTCTACTATAGAGAAGAGATCAGAAACCTCCATCTCCACAATGACGAGAACAAGGCTGCAGATGTACAGGATAGATACAACGACTATCTCATACATCAAGGATGAGTAGGCGAGGTCGACCCATAGGAATCTCCAGGCGTCGACAGGTGGAGAGGCGAGTAAGAAGACATGGCAGATTGGCTAGACCTACGACATTGGCCACAACCAGAACCAGACCAACTAGAACCCGTAACACCAGACCACGATCCTTCAACCAGCACCAGCTAAAAGAAAGCGGAAGCAAGGTGGACCCTGTAGTGGAAGCAATGGTTATAATAATATGAGATATTTTGTAAGTAAATGTGTGTCACGTATAAATAGTAATATTCCTTAGAAATAAGGATAAGAGTGTGATATGACACAAAGTTGTAATAGTTGTAAAGTAAGATTTCTTAGCGATAATGATCAATAATGTACACAATATATAATAGTGGATCCCTTAAACCTATAAAAGAGAACCCATAGTTTGTAACAAGGCATTGGGTCTTTGGAGCAAGCCTAAGTGCTTGTAAGCTCTTACTCTTGTAATCAACCAACCAGTGTTCTAATAAAATCACTGTTTCCATATATATATATATATATATATATATATATATATATATATATATATATAATAGGTGATTTATTCAACTAGTGATGCTTGAACTTCTATGTCTTATGTAGGGATTTTTTAATTTTATGTTATTGCAACTTATGTTGTAATGAAAATCATCTTGGATTTAATATGCATTTTGTATTTGCTTATTATTACTTTTACTTCAATTTATCAGCTTATTATTAGCTCAAAATAGAATGCCAGTGGAGTGTATCAAGTTATGTCATTTTTTGTATTTTGAACCTAAAAATTTATAAAAATACCTAAAAATTTTGTAATATTTACAAATAGGTCTTTTACTATTCATTAATAAAAATAATATAATAATAATGAGATGATAATAATAATTAATATAATTAATAAAGTATTATTATTGTTGTTGTTAAAATTTATTATTATTATTATTATTGTTGTTGTTGTCGTCATCATTCATGTTGTTGTTGTCATTGTCGTTGTTGTTGATATTATTAAAATTTATTGATGTTATTATTTTAATTATTATTTATTATTATTGTCTTTATTATTATTATTATTTTCTGCTTTATTCTTATTTTTATTCTTATTATTGTTATTATTATAATATATACAAATATACTAAGGACAAAAATTAACAAAGGGGATTTTAATAATTTACTACAGTTAATTTCGATTCTAAGATAAAGTAGACATATTAATGGGAATATAGCACATTTAGATTTTTATTCGTACATCACAAATAAATAACTTATTTTAATTTCCATTCCTTATTACAATTCCAACCCATTCCAATTATCAATTGACAAATTCATCATTGGACTGGGGAGAGGAGGTAGATAAGATAAAATAATAATTTTTTGATTTAATAAAGGAAATTTTGACAAACACTAAGACAAATTAAAAAGTGAAAATTGATAAAATAATTCATAAATTCCCGTTTAGTCCCTATATTTTAATTTAAGTACCCCTTAAATTCCTATATTTTAAAGTACCTCAAAGCATCCCTCGAGTTAAATCTGTTATATTTTTACCCTTACTTTTTTTTTTTGCTTATAATAATGCCTTTCCAACAATATTATTAATATTAATTAATTTATTTATAAAAAAAGTTAATTAGCAAATTAAGCAATAATTATTTATTACCAAATTAACCAAAAAATTGATGTGAAAGAATTAGTATTTTTTGTACATGTGCAACAAATCTCACTATCACTAATAAGTATTTATAAATAAATTAATATCAATCAACTTAAAGTAATTTTTATTTTTAATATTCTTATAACAATCTTACTAATAATTATTAAATTATTTACTAAATTAATCCTAAAAGTAAGGTAATAATGTAAAATTTTGTGTAAATTTTTATGTTACTCTTAAGATTAATTTGATAAATTATTTTTTTATTAATATCCCCAGAAAATTATTATAAGAGTACTATTACAAAGAGAAAAAAAAAGAATAGAAGTGTAACATATTTAATAATAAAAATATCTTAAGAATTTTTTTAAATATATAAAAAAAATAAATATTAATTTAAAATATAAGAACTAAACAAATATTACATTTATCAACAAAATAATTGGAGGAATCAAATTTCATTACACCGAAAAAATATTGGCATCATTTCAGTTTCTCTCTCGTCTTCGATCCGCTGACTCATAGTAATTGCATCAGACGGTTGTATGAACCAAGACACACGTACACCCCGAATCACCTCTCGAAACTCGTCACTTCAAGAAGGGCAAAACGAACAAAAGAGAAATTGAGCAAAAGAGCACGTTACTTGCTCAACATTGTACTAGACTCCCCCTTGTGATAATAACCAAAAAGGGAAGACATTAGAACCCAAAAAAAAAAAAAAAAACAACAGCAGCGGTTGATATTCTCCGTTCGAAATTTAACTAAAAAAAGAAGAAAAAAAGAAAAACAAATTCACTCTCTTGATTAAGCATCGTTCTCTAGATCTCAGATTCATCGGTACTCTCGTCACAACTCTTTATCACTTGATTATACCTGTGCTTATATTATCTTGTAGAATACGATTTTATTTTATTTTATTTTTATTTTATTTTTATTTTTGGCTTTTTTATTTTTACTCTTTTTTTTTGGCCGATTTGATTGATGAAGCGACCGATTTCAAGTTAATTAAATTATGATCAATGTCTGTTTGTTTTCATTTCTTTTAATTTTCTGCACGAATACACTATTTACGATTTTGGTAAACATAACACATGCAACAAATCTACATTGCGTTGTATTTTTATTTCTAAATTTTTGGAATAAATTCATCTTTGATTCTGATTTTTTTTTTTGTTTTTAATCTGCGAGCAAGTTATTCTTTGCAGGATTTGTTGTGCAATTCTTAATTAGGTTTCTAAGGTATTTGCAATTTATTTGTATTATTTCAGGATTAGATTTTGATGGAGAGCTTGGCACAGCTAGAGGCGTTGTGCGAGAGGCTATACAATTCACAAGATTCTGTGGAACGTGCTCATGCAGAGAACACTCTCAAGTGTTTCTCTGTGAATACTGATTACATTTCTCAATGCCAGTTCATTCTTGACAATGCACTAACTCCTTATGCTTTGATGCTCGCTAGTTCTAGTTTGCTTAAGCAAGTTACTGAGCATAGCCTGGCTTTACAGCTCCGTCTTGATATCCGTAATTCATGTTCCCAATCTACTTGTGTATTTGCTATTTATGCTTTTCATGTCTGTGTGTGTTTTATCATTTATGTTCTGTTCTTGATTTTTTGGCTGTGTAGGGAATTATCTTATAAACTATCTGGCGAAGAGAGGGCCCGAACTGCAGTCATTTGTCACTGCATCTTTGATTCAACTCTTGTGTCGACTAACAAAGTTTGGTTGGTTTGATGATGACAGATTTCGAGATTTAGTTAAAGAGTCTACAAATTTTTTGAGCCAGGTGAAGTGGCATGTTTGCAATGAATCATCTTTTAGTATTTGGTGTATTAGTAATGGATACTGTTGATGGAAATAAATTATGTCCTTAATAATGGTCTGTGCTTGATGCTTAATGCTTTTAGTTTTTAGCAGTTATGCTTTTTGCATATATATACCCATACTACCTTCTTGTCAGATCAGCATCTTGATCCTAGTTCGCTTTTTTACATTTAAACAACTCCTGGCATTGCAATTTTTATTTTCATTTTTGAATAATTTTTTTACAGTATACCAATTCTAGCAAAGTATTTGTAAATTTTTCTCTCTTGTGGAATATAATGCTAAAGATATTTTATCTTTTCCAGGCAACATCAGATCACTATGCCATTGGTTTGAAGATACTGAATCAACTTGTTTCTGAGATGAATCAGGTTACTTTTCACTTGCATTTGTACCATCCTTAAGGTGGTATAGTTGCTATTCATTGTTGGACAGTGTAAAATAGTTTGTAATTCTCATGAGTGATACCTTTAAAAGAGTTAGGATGCTGATGAATATTTAGATCTTATTATAATTGTCTGTACTTCATCAGAGAATATTTAAGGATTCTATAATATTTATTTGTTTAATTCTTTTGAAAGCAGTTTATTCCATTCTTTGATTTGTTTTGGTTGAGATCAGAATTTATATTGGAAATCTGAAAATTATAAGATGAAAAATTGTCTTTTCTGTGACTTTGATTGATTGAAATTTGAAATTGCATTAATGCAATTGATGAAGGAAAGAAATCAGGTCAATAAATTATTTATGTATCATGTTGAATCCAGATATGATGATGTTAAAATGCATATTTTAGATTGATCTATATCAAGCTTGGAGGTTATGCAGGGCATTATCAATTGTAGATACCATGGTAGAAAAGCTTACCTATTGTGGGTGTTGACTAGCTGACTGGTAAAGTCTTTTGTCATCACAAAAGATGTATGGGATCAAAAAGATAGTCCCATTGTGAACCCAAAAGGATAAAAGTAAATTTGAAATCATGTTTCTCTCTCCCGACAATATTATTGCGTCTTAAGGCACAATGCTGATTCAAGTCACTCATCTTATTGAAGCCTCAAATTTGAGATTAATTTTCCCTTATTTTATGGATAACGTTTCAACCAATCTCTTTAATGGGCTGTTTACCTGCCCAATTTGTTTCCTAAACATTTTGAAATTCATTCCTCCATCTCTAATAGCCGAATTAGGATCCGATCAATTGGAGGAATTTTGTTGATACCCGTCACTCTTTATTTCTTTTGTTAATTAGCATTTTGTTGGTTCCTAAATGGGTCTTTGCTTTCAATTGACTAAATGGGGGTACCCTAATTCTAGTGCTCTTAGTTTATTTTTCATTGTCAGTGACCAATTTATGTTCATTGATAAGCTTTGAATAGACAACATATGTTATTGGCTTTTCCATGATAACCATTGCAGATGTATTTATTTTTATTTTTTTAATTTTCTTATGTTCTCTTAAGAGACACAGTCAGCAGGTATGCATTCTATTTTCTCATTTCTTCTATGTCCCTTTTTCTTTCTATCTCATCAGGATATAAATTCCAGTAACCTCTATGATTCAATAGATTCACTGGTTCACCCACATTTTTTATGTGCCTGAGGGTCTTGTAACTCTAACATTCTTGATCTCTTGTAACTTTCTGACACTTGCTTTCATCTCCTCTTTCCATGCTATTTGAATTATTTAGATAGCTTCTTTTCCACTATCTTCTCCTGGCCGGCTTGTATATATTGTCATTTTTGTGAATTACTGTTGTTGTGTGGCAATTTCAAATATGTGAATTATTGTTGTTGTGTGGGAATTTCAATTTTGTGAACTATTGTTGTTGTGTGGGAATTTCAAATCATCTAGTCTCTATGTTCTGGTGGACATTGTCAGTTTAAGTGCTTGTACATTACACTCAATGTACAGAGATTGCCATTATGTGTATGAAATATTTGAAGGTGCCTAACAGCTCTATAATGCAAGACTTGGTTTGGATCGAAGAAATGGAAGACAGAGAAAATTAATGAGGGGAGAGAGATATGTTTCCCTTGTGCGTTATAGTAATTGGAAAATGAAGGGGCAAACCTTCCACCCTTTGCCTCACTTTTTATTCTCTGCCAAGGGTGGGAAACATCGGAGGAAGATGAGATATGACACCAAGCAATAAATAATTCTTATTGCCCGCTTTGTAGTTCTAATCCTTATCAATTAACTTTGTCATTGATTTTCAGCATTTACAGCTTTTTAATCTTAACTAAAGTAAAAACTTTTGTTCCTTTTTCTTAATTATCATTTTACTGATTTTTTGCTGCTGCTGTGTTTCTTTTTATTGTTATCATCATTTTGGTACCCCTGCTGACATCCGTTTGTATGTTCTTTACACTTAAAACATCAGCCTAATCCAGGGTTGCCTTCAACACATCACCGAAGGGTTGCCTGCTCCTTTAGGGATCAGTCGCTTTTTCAAATATTTCAGATATCTTTAACATCATTGGGTCAACTGAAAAGTGATGGTATTGTGCTAAATTTCATTCTTCTGTTTTCACTTTTCATTATGACTTCCCTCTCTCTCACATTTGGTCATTCGTTCTTATTTCTATATTTTAGTCTATTTTGATGCTTCTTTGTTGATAATGTTTGGTGTGATGCATTTGCTTTGTGTAATTCACAGTTGCTAGTCGCTTGCAAGAGTTAGCACTTTCTCTTTGTCTTAAGTGTTTATCTTTCGATTTTGTGGGGACATCTATTGACGAAAGTTCAGAAGAATTTGGTACTGTTCAGGTATTGACTGATATCTATTCATTTCATTTCAACCATTAATTGTTTAAAGGCCTTCTACTGCGTGGGCCTCATGCAATGAATCTTGACAAACAAAGTAATATGGTGATTATCTTATAGATCCCATCCGCTTGGAGACCAGTTTTAGAGGATCCTTCGACACTACAAATATTTTTTGATTACTATGCCATTACAGAGGCCCCTCTTTCCAAGGAGGTTAGTATATAAAATGTTTCTTTTGTTTTAGTGCTTTGTAGAGATCATAGAAAAGAGAACTAACCTCACTGCTAAAAACTACCGAACCATTCTGCCTAGAACTTTTGTTAACTATACAAGTTTAGGGATTTTCTGCAAACTGTTCTTAACCTCTGGTTTACAAAATTAGGTATCAAAGAAGTAATCATATATATTTTTTCCCCCTTCTTTGCTACTGTGGATGTCAGAATTCATCTTTGCTTGTATTGCAGAATGTTTTACTCTGTATTCCTTGTTTGTAGGCGTTTGCTTTAGAAATTCAAGGGCCCATTGTGGTGGTGAGATAGGAGGTTCTGATTGTTAGGAATTTGAAAGATCAAGCTACTGTATTTTTATACCTTATTTATCCATATATTGTTTTTCTCCAGTGAGAGAGCCCTCTTTTTAATGAAGGACCAAGCTAAAAGACACAGTAAAAGACAAAAAACACTGTGTTGTAGATCGTCTTTTAGTGTGTTGAAGTGAGGAAATTTGAGTCATAAACTTGAGAATCTCTTGGAAACTATTTTCAGAAAAGGAATAGGGGGAAATGACATGTTTTAGGGACTTGAAAGTCCCTTGTTGATAAAAGACAGACAAGTATCAAATGTCAACTTTTGGGACATTTAAATACATTTTAGAACACTATGTTCGTCAATTAATTGCTGTGCCGCTAAAACAATTATAGTTTGTTTTGCCTCTTTGAGAAGTCTTTCCCCTTTTTTCCTCAAAGGAGGAAAAACAAAAGAGGAAAAACACAAGGGAAAAAATACCATTCGAAACCCATCCAACAACCGCAATGTGCATCCATCCTTCCCCTAGCCAAATGTCATTGAAACAAAACAAACCTTTATTGAAGAAATAAGGAAAGGATTACAAGAGTGAACCAAAGGTCTACAAATTAAAAATCTTCCTTACTGTGAAGAACCCCAATAACCATACAACTAAATCTCTGTGTAAAGTATATCCGGAAAACATGACACTCAAAAAGAAAGGGAGAAACCCAGGATGGTATCCTAATCAAGCTGTTAAAAAAAGAATGGAGAATCTCGAAAATCCAAAGAAACCAAAGTCCATAGAGAAGTAAAGAAACTAATCTTGTCCCATAAGCCATCGGTATCTCACTCTATTTATCTTTCAAAAACGTGGTTATTTCTTTCTTGCCATATTGCCTACAACAGAGCTATGTCTGCACCACTTCCAAAAAGTTTTAGCCTTCATTCCAAAATATGAGTGGGTTGGAAAGCAGACTCTTTTGGGCTATTGACCCTTGTTGAAACAATGAAGAGGGAGTGTTGGAATGGAATAGTTCTTAAGTTTGAATTTTATTCAGGAAAAATGAAAATAAATTTGATGGTTGTTTCTGGAGTTCTGTGGGCATTTACTTCACTCTGTTATTTTAAACCAATTATAACTATCTGCAGTTAAGATTATGTCGATATGAACTGGTGGATTGTTATGGAATTGGTCATGTTGTTCTGTTTTATTGGAAGTTAAAGAAATCCTTTCTGTGAGTATTCAATATGTGACTTCTTTTTTACTGTTCCTGAAATTACTCCTTTGGAGTTATTATTAGGTTATCATTTAAATTTTTTTCTAGGCACTGGAATGCTTGGTTCGATTGGCTTCAGTAAGACGCTCTCTATTTACGAATGATGCTGCTCGTTCTAAGTTTTTGGCCCATTTGATGACAGGAACCAAAGAAATTCTTCAAACAGGGCAAGGTAATGTTGTCTTATGAATTCCATTAATTTGCTGTATTTTGGCAAATATCCGAGATATTAAAAAATTTTGGACATTTTATTGCAAGTGATCAGGTCAGATGGCTCATACGATCATGATGTTTGTTTGATACTTGTTTTAAGTTGGAAAAGGTTAATGCTGCTTTATTCTGATCAGCAGTTGGCTGTAACATTCTAAATTTATTCTTTTCATATGCTTGAGAACCATGAGATAGTTTGGTTCGTCTTGCTGTTGGTGTTTATGGGGTATCGATGCATTTTATGGGGTATCGATGCATGTTCTGTGAGAATTGAAGTGGTTATGGCTTCCTGGTTCAGAAATTGTAACCAAAGTAAAATTGCAACAGAGGTTGGATTTATTTTGCAGCAGAGGTTGGATTTATTTGGTTTGCACCATAAAAGTTCGTAGGAAAATACTTATTAGGATCATGTTCCAGTGGGAAACCTATGCCACTGACTTATGTTTTGCATGGTTGAAACATGTTGGTAATACACTTTTATCATGCTCAATTATCATTCTTCTCTATAGTAAATCAGGTATGAAGAGTGTATTGATTTTGGAAGAGTTTATGATAATGCTTTGAAGATTTCTGCTGCAAAGTGGCATCAAATTCTGATGGTGCCATACCCAAATAGCCTTTCGTTTTTAATCCATTTTGATATTTTCTTTTGTGCTTTTTGTTTGTTCTTGTCATTTACAATTTGTGTCTGGAGTACAGGTCTTGCTGACCATGATAATTACCATGAGTATTGTCGCCTTCTTGGACGTTTCAGGGTGAATTATCAGGTAATTGTGTCGTGAATTTTTATGTTTGATTGTTAATTTCCATATGCCTCTGGATACTATTGATAGCTGTGTGTGCATGTACAGTTGGTCTTTGTGGTGGCCATATTTGGTTCACAACTGCAAACTGTTGTATGCCTTTTAGATTTGATACAGGCGTGCACATGTGCTGTCTGAATGGTCTAACTTTTGTGATTGAATATTCAAAAGCAATTGTAAAAGCATACTATAAGCTGGTATTTTAGTTCAGTGAATATTCCGTCTACCATATGTCTTGTTTCTTAAATTACAATTTGCTATCATCTACTGTTATAAATTTGATTGAAGGAAAAAATATAATGGTAAAAATCTTCCTTTGTTTGGAATGGGACTGGCTCTGGAATTCCATGGCTGAATGGATGTAGCAAATCCACTCTGCTGTATATTGTTTGGCCCAACCATTCACGTTGGCTGTGCAAATTCTCTTTGTTCATTTCTCTGTCTGTAACCCATGTCTTTGTTGTTGTCACAACCATGAAGACAATATTGTTCTGTACAAACTAGCTGTAACAAATTGTGGAAGGGAACAGTAGAAGTCCCTTGAATCCATGGGTTTGAGAAAACATCTCCTGTCTTCCCTAATTCATTAGAATGTAATAATGTAGTTTCTAGATATACATTCTATTCCTTCGCATATAAACCGATTATTACTTGTCAATCTGCTTGGCACTAAGGTGGTTTGCTTGTTTTTCCTTTTTTTGCTTTTATGAGAATTAATCAGCTTATAATTATAATATTAGGACCTCCTTGCCATTTTATGTGGGTGATTTTGAGGACATTGTGGATTTTTCTTTTGTTTTTTTTTTTTTTTTTGGTTTTTGGTTTTTGGCTACAGCAGCAGTTTTTCATGTTAGATCTGTGTTCTTTCTTATTCACATGAACTACAATTCGTCAGTGTGCTTTGTTGTGATTTTTGGTTTACTATATAATTTTTGCTAACATAATGAATTGGAAATTGTCAATGTCATCTGATATCAGTGCCTGTATTTTTTGTTGCCTAACTAAATTGTCTTTAATTTGTATTGTATGATACCTTCTAGCTACCTTTCTTCAAAATTGTTTTACATGACTGCTCATGTTTATTGAATTCTGAAATCATGTTTCAGTTGTCAGAGCTTGTGAATGTGGAAGGCTATAGCGATTGGATACAATTAGTTGCAGAGTTCACTTTAAAGTCCTTGCAGTCTTGGCAGGTTGACTGGTGTTCATAACTTTTAAGATTGTATATATAGTAAGCTTTAATTTAATAGAATGTCCTGCAACTTGAATTTAGTTGTCATGGTGCCTTGAGCTTATTTATTTAGGAACGGTTAATTGGTCTGCTTTTACAGTGAGAATTATTTGGGAGATTGCCATACTGCATCTTGAAAACTAATTATGCTTATGTCTTTTACTAGTGGGCCAGCAGCAGTGTCTATTATCTCTTGGGGCTCTGGTCCAGACTGGTGACCTCTGTACCTTATCTGAAAGGTGATGCACCAAGTTTGCTGGATGAATTCGTGCCTAAAATCACTGAGGGTTTTATCACCTCAAGATTTAACTCTGTACAGGTATTATGTGCTTCTCTTTGAGACTGATGCTTTGATTTGTCTATTGAAATACAATTTATTAAAATTATCCTTTGTCTTTCCATTTCCTTTTCTACATATCCTGTAGGCTGGATTCCCTGATGATCTTTCTGACAATCCACTGGACAACGTGGAACTGCTTCAAGATCAACTAGATTGCTTTCCTTACCTTTGTAGATTCCAGGTTTAAAATCTATCACTCTGTGTGTGTGTGTGTACTTTTAAATATCCAGCCATGAAGAAAGTCCCGGCTTCAAATTCACTGTTGCTTCCCTTTTACTCTTTCTCATATTCCTTTATCAAGCTCTATAGTTCAGTGAGGTGTGAATGACTCCTTCCTTTTCTTGGGTTGCAGTATGAAAATAGTGGCCTGTATATAATAAACGCAATGGAGCCCATTCTGCAATCATATACGGTATGGTTCTTTATCACAGGGAAGACCTCATTTTCTGATTTAGCGTGTTTGTAGACAATGAATTATAGCATCAATTCATTATTTTCAATGACATGTATAGGAAAGAGCACGAATGCAGACTGGTGACAAAAGTGAGATATCTGTCATTGAAGCCAAGCTTGCTTGGATAGTCCATATTATTGCAGCTATTCTTAAAATAAAACAGTGTACTGGTTGTAGGTAAAAGCCTTCTTCCAGTTACTTTTATTTTGTATTTTAAACTTGTTTGCCAGAAATCTAAGTGATGTTTGTTTCAGCATGTACCGATCTATTGGTTATTTTCTTCTGTGCAGTCTGGAGTCGCAAGAAGTGCTTGATGCAGAACTTTCAGCTCGTGTTTTGCAACTAATAAATGTCACTGACAGTGGGCTACACAGCCAGGTAGAGCAGCTACAGGAGATGTATCTGATTAAACAGAATAGTTGAACTTAAATTGAAGCATTAGCTTTGTGATGCCCTTTCCCCTTTGCCCATTACTCTATATGCTGTGCTCTGTCTCATGCATAGGTTCTAGGGTAAAATCTCTGACCATTTTAGAATAATCTCAGTTCCAAAGGTTGAAGAGATTACCAAAGTTGTTCATCCGTTTACGTTATTCCGTGTATAATATATTCTAAGATCATTGTTGAGAACACGATGAAGCGTAATGGAACTTTCCTCTGGAAAGTGTGAGATGGCCTTGGAGTTTCATATTGTGTGCTGATAAATAAATCTGATCTGTCACGAGGGTAATATAGCCTAGAGTGTAATTTCTACTGCTGGTAGTTTTAATGCAGAAGGTGCTTAAGAATGGTGGAAAATACATATTTTGCATTTGAGGAAGATATTTAAAGTTGCAGGTTACTACTTGTGAGCAGCTAGGTGAAAGAGGTCTCTTGGTTCCTGCTGTATGGGAAGACCATCAGGTTGTAGGAAAATATTCTCATTAGTATTAGCTGGGTAATTTTTACTCTGCAAATCTGAGTGAGAGAATGAATATACGTCCATTCTTCATGGATATGGCCATGCTTGAACCTGATTGCACCAAAAATTCGATTTATTGCCACGTTTTTATTGTATGAGTGGTTGCATAATTAATGAGCACATGATTTTATTTTTATTCTCATAGGCTGGGCCTCTTGGACTTAATTTTAGCTGTTGGTGCAGTAAAATTCATTATTCTCATGCTAGAAACGAAGTTTTGGTTTCTCAATGGCTTACAATGTTGGCAACTGGTGCATCATTAGATATTGACATTGCACTATTTTTAGGTTAATTTCACCCTTTTTCCTGCTTTAGGTTAATTGTGAGCAAAAAAGGAAAATAAATAATAAAAAATAATTTTAAAAAGGTCAAAAAAGATATTGTGCTTTTCCTCGCATTTGACAATGAGCCAGATGCTTGTAGATCGGGTGGCAAGATTCTCACAAGTTTCGTCCGTTCAATTTTCATCATGAGATGGACTTGTTTATAGTTGGGAAATTTTTTATTGAGAATCTTTCATGTGGTGAATTTGTTTCTTAAAATAGCTTTGCATATCTTGTTTCTTTCCTTAGATGTTGCTTCCTTTTCTGTTTTTTTGACTCTAGCGAAACTTGTCCGCGATATAGTATACTCATAAAAATGGATAACTTTTGTATGAAATGTAATTATATGTTCCCTAGAGCATTAAAATGCCTTCTACTATCAATAGAACGGGGTGGGTAATCGTGTTTGTTGTCAAATGTCAATCATGAGGCCTAAACCATATTCTAGTAATCTTTTGGTCGATTATTGCTAGACTAGATTTTTCATATTTATTTCTTCTTCTTTTTTCATTTTTTTAAAAATAATTGTATTATACATTTCATTATCTTGGCATTGGCAGAGATATTGTGAATTGAGTAAGCAAAGACTTGATCGCGCCATTCTCACCTTCTTTCAGCATTTCAGAAAATCTTATGTAGGTGATCAGGCGATGCATTCCTCCAAGGTAATTAGGTTTCTATTTTTTCTTTCTTATAATTCTTTTTACATGTTTACATATATTCTTTTGAGACTTTCTTTTTCTGTTGCAGCAGTTATATGCCAGGTTGTCTGAGCTTCTTGGACTCCATGATCATCTATTACTATTGAACGTGATCGTTGGGAAGATTGCTACTAACCTTAAGTGTTATACCGAGGTGATTGCTTATCTTTCTATTCTGTTCACCATATTGTTCTGGTTCTCGGTATGATGCTTACAGAATTACATTTGCGTGTGTCCTTTTTACAGAGTCAGGAGGTTATTGATCACACATTAAGTTTGTTCTTGGAGCTGGCATCTGGGTTAGTACTACCATCTCAGTGTATTTCTACACTGGAGCCTTTAATTTTTTTCATTATTTTGTTTTGTCAAATTTATGTACGCTCCTCAATATTATTTTCTTATTTGACTACTATATTCCATTTGACAGATATATGACTGGAAAGTTGCTTTTGAAGTTGGATACCGTCAAATTTATAGTTGCAAATCACACCGTAATCCCATTTCTAACATTATTTTATTTGTTTTATTATGCTTATTTTTGCTTGTGTTTTTGGAAATCGATAAAACCTTGTTCTCAAGGTCTGTTTTTGAATTTCTGATTTCAGAGAGAGCACTTTCCTTTTTTGGAGGAGTATAGATGCTCTCGCAGCAGAACAACTTTCTACTACACAATTGGCTGGTTGATCTTCATGGAGGAGAGCCCTGTGAAATTTAAGTCTTCAATGGATCCACTTTTGCAAGTACGTGTGCCCTTTATCTTCTCTAATGGGCTTTCACATTTTTTTGGCCTCTAGGCAATGATCATGATAATGTAATTCAGGTTCCATTATTGCAATGCTCTTTTCGATTTTTATATGATTTAAAATTTTTTTAAACAAAAAATTTTCAAACTTTTGTACTTTCCAAATCTCATCATGTAAAATTTTTTTCTTGGGGTGCTTGGACCAAAGTCATTGTACCTATTTTGCTTCTCATTGTTATTGTTATTGCTATATTGTACTGATGAAATGTACTTGATGATTCGCCATTCTTGTACTCTTGATGTGTAATGGAGTCATAATGATGTTTATGGTGCTGTAGGTATTTATCAGTTTGGAATCAACTCCTGATTCAATGTTTCGCACTGATGTGGTAAAGTATGCTTTGATTGGGTTAATGAGGGATCTCCGAGGCATTGCTATGGCCACAAATAGGTTAGCAGCAATTTCTCAATTGCCTTTTATTTTTCCCCTTTTTTTTGATGAATGGTACAATGATACTCTTTTTACTTTTATGGTTATCCTTCAGTCGCAGAACATACGGACTTTTATTTGATTGGCTATATCCAGCGCACATGCCCCTTCTCCTAAAAGGCATCTCACATTGGACTGATACACCAGAGGTACTGTTAATTTTTCTCACCTTGAGATAACTGTGGCAATAATCCTATATCATTGAGCAAACTTAACCAAGCCTCTGGAATTCTTTTTGACCTGTTGTGTTATAACATTTAAAATCAAAGATTCTGATGTTTTTCTTCTCTCTGCGGCAAAATTTCTTCATTTTTATTTTCTTTTACTTTGTAATGCTCTTAATGTTGATTAACTATAAATGATGTTGGTCATTTATCACAGGATGTATGGGAATATGTAGTTAGCATGTTGATTTTTGGGAACGAAGAAATCTAATTATCATTCCTCTAATACAATTACATTGTTGTATACAAAAAACATCAGTTCACCTATGTTGGGCTATTACAGGAAACTACCACGTGTTAGGAGCTACAAATTAGGACCAAAATCACAATGAGATTTGTACAAGCTAGTTATGGAAAAATATAAGTCAAATATTCCAACAATCCCCTTAAGCTGGAGCAAAGATATTTAGCTTCCCAAGGTTATGGTTTTACTTGGTAATCCTTTTATGAGCATATTTATAAGCTGTTTGGAAGAGTATGCATGGGGAGTACCAACTTTCCCCGTTTCTAGTTTCTCTTTGATGAATTGCCATGTTTCGTCCACTCACAATGCACCAGATTATGGGCTATATTTACAGCTGGTTTGTTATCACAATACAACAACAGTTCCTTCATTCCCACATTTTATCTAAAAGTATTATTTTCAGCCCAAGCAATTTGCATATCATGTGAGCCATAGCCCTGAATTCTGCCTCTGTGATAAAGTGAGCAACCACTGGTTGTTTCTTACTTCTTGATGTAACTGAGTCCCTCCTAAGAATGTGCTGCAACCCATAGTTGACCTCCTGTCTACAATGGATCCAGTCAATCAGCATTCATAAAGCCTCTAATTTCACCTCATTATTATTTTTGGAATAAGAGACATTTGCCTGTTGTGCCTTTTACATATCGAATAATTCTATAAACAGTGTCAAGATGTGATTTAAATGGAGCATGGATGAATGAACAAGAGCAAGACATACTGCATAAGCTATGTCTGGCCTTGTATGCGAAAGTTATTCAGTTTTCCAATGAAAAATCATAGCCTATGCAGCAAGTCAATTCATGCATGTCAGACAATGTATGTAATCACAGAACATCTTCTTTTTCCACTCTTGTTCATTAATGTCACTTTAATCCTTTTTTCGTGGTTATCTGACAAATCTTTTTAGAAAACAAGTTCTTGTATTTGTATGCCGGTCTCAAATGATTAATGCACTTTGTCTTCTCAGTTTTAATTTAAGCTTCTTGGCGCCCGCATGAATTTTATGTTTTGCATCTTCGCCTGCCTTTTATTTTTTATTATATTGATTTTGGTGGTTTATTATCAGATCTGGTAGGGTGATAAAACTGAACTATTTTTGCTGAATAGTGGACTTTATTGTTTTACTTAATGCTGCAGGTTACTACTCCATTGTTAAAATTCATGGCTGAGTTCGTGTTAAACAAAGCCCAGCGTTTGACTTTTGACTCATCTTCTCCTAATGGCATTTTGCTATTTCGGGAAGTTAGTAAGCTAATTGTGGCTTATGGATCAAGGATTTTAGCTCTTCCAAATGCTGCTGATATATATGCCTACAAATATAAGGGAATGTGGATTTGTTTCACTATTCTCGCAAGAGGTGATATGAACAATTTTTATTTTCTTTGAAGCTTCAACAATGTTGCGGTTTCCATTATGTTTGCATGATATTGTAATTGACACACAGTACTTATGCTTTTGTGTATGGTGTTTTTAGTTTAAATTACATAAAAAAAAACTAAGTTCCTTGGGAATTTTTAAGGGTCAATTTACCGATAACACACCCGTCATGCAAGGTATATTATTGTTTCGTTTATCTTACATCTATTCTCAATTATTTCTTATGAGAAATATTGTTCCTGTAATATACCCAGTATTTCTATCCTGTCAAAAGGGTATTTCTAGACCAATCCATACCCTGTAAGGCCAGGAAATGAAGACCGGCCTCTTAGACTGTGATTGTCTTTGATACATGTAGGTTCTGTTATCTGGCATGATATTAGGGGAACTGTGATATCTGTATTAGCTGTGTGGCATTAGTTTTGTTTCATATTGATTGAAAATTTCTTTGAACAAGCATGTTTTCACATGCAATAACATCATGAGCTGATTTCATTTTGTTTTCCCAACAAATGGCAGCTCTTGCGGGAAACTATGTCAACTTTGGCGTGTTTGAATTATATGGTGATAGAGCACTCTCAGATGCACTTGACATTGCTCTGAAGATGACCCTCTCAATTCCTCTGGCTGACATATTGGCTTTCAGGAAGGTATGGAGCATGTGGGGACCTTTTAGTATCAAGTTTTGATTGCTGTTTGATTGTTTCTGTACAATAGTTTCTAATTTTTTTCTGAAAAGCTTGTTTGATTGTTTGTCATTATGGATGTCAAAGAAATATGTTGGGACCCACCCTAACTAGATGAGATTATTGTTTAAAATTCAAAATATTGAGGGGCAGAGATGAGTTTCGGCATGAGACCCAGATGTTTTGCTGAGGATCCTAGTCAGCACCTTGACCTGTCCTGGTTTTATAGTAATATATGTTACTTTTTTTAAATTTTAATTTCTATATTTGTCATCTTATAAATTAAACCATTTCAATAAATTGAATCTAGATTCTTAGATCTCATTCATAAGTAGGTCATTGTCTTTCTTCCTTACCACAAAAATATTATTGATTCTTTGGTTTTTTTCATTAGGTATAATCCCATAGCTTTCTGAAATTATTGTTGATTTGAAATGAAAAATTGTTGTTGTTAATTGTTATGGGATGAAATTTTTAAAAAATAAAAAGGAAAAGATTCAATTCAATAAATAATTCAGCTTATTTATTTATTTATTTTTATTTTTTAAAGAAGGAAAAGGCAAAAAGAATCAATAAGAGAGCAGCAGGATGGGGCGGAGTCCACCCGGCCATCTTCCCGCTTAATTTCAAGTTGACCATATAAATGCTTTTCTGCATGCATAATGTTTTGGGGATACATATTTTTTAGAATTAAAAATAGAGAAATATTCTGGATCAAATGATCACCTTTTGCAAAATCTTTGATTCTATCTTTAATATCAGGTTGTAAAGTCTTGTGGGTCCAACTGGATCTCTTACATTATATGAAAATATCTTTAAACCCAGTGATGTGTGTTTGATCATAACAACTGAGTGTCCATTAGTTTAGACCGAATTGGATGATCCATTTTGCTCTTTCTTGCTTCAAAAAGAATGGGCTTTATCTAGTATCTGTTCCCTTTGTTGACGTTTTAGCTGATTGGTGTTGCCAATGAAAGGAAAACAAGTCTAAATGCCAAAACATAGAAGAAACTTTGGGCTAAGTCGATACTAATGGGATGGTTTTCAATTAGTTTATCACTTTTGTTTGAGGAGCTGTCCATCATACATATGTAAAGATCTAGTTAGCACAAGTTTAGGTTCTTCCTAATTTTTGCGGATGGCTAGTTCTTTTTTTTTTTGGGTAAAACCTCATTTCATTAATACAAGTTTTCTTTCTTTTTGAAAAGAAAGAAACAAAGGGTAAATGGCAAAATGATATGGTTAGTGTAAGACATCAAGATACTGATGGAGTTTTTCTTGTTGATTTATTATCTCTATTAAGAAAATGTTTTCTCTTGCGATAGTGCATTACAAAGTCACAATGCCTGGGTCCACATAGGATTTGTTGTTTTGTATATTTCTTTTCTGTGTGCCAGTTCTTTAATTCCATTGCTTTTCTTGTTTGTTGAAATTATTGGATTAGATACTGTTAGATGCAACTAGAGATGAGAAAACCCTGAATGATTGGAAATTGGGTTAGAACTGAGGAATTTGGAGCAGTGAAATTATGGATTGATGTTGAGTGTATTTGCAAAACATGGAAACTGAATGAAAGAAAGTGATAGATACTAGCCCTATTCTAATAGAATTCATCCCTTTAGAGGAAAGGAATCATCACACAGATTTTGTAGCACCAAAACAATGAATTTTTTTTTTTTTTAAATTATTGTTCATTATGTTTGAAAGAAGCTATTTAAATGCTTTATAGACTTGTAAGCAGTTAATTCTGATCATAAGAAGTCGGAACCAGCGAAAGTCCCATTGCATTAACACTGCTAACTTGCCATTCTTCACAACCACAGCACTTCACTACCAACAAGATACTGCCGCTCCAAACCCTATCGCTCTCCCAAACCCCAGGGAGAAGAAGAAATGTCCCATTGCATTAACATTTCTGCTATTGCCATCTTCCTAACTATTCATATTTGAAAGTTTGAAAATGCTGGTCCCACCATCATCAGCCACTATTTTTTGCTTCACCATTGCCACTCTGCTCGTCTTGAGCTCTATAGACAGTGTGATTGACTTGGCGATTGACATCATTTGACCTCTGTTCCCACTAATTATAAAGATTTTCTTCTTACCTTATAGGTTTTATTTTCTCTGTGCCTTGAGTTACACAGTGGTTGCAACCTCCAAATCTGTTTACTCTTTACCCCCAAAAGAAGAAAAATTAATGTAAACGATGCGAGAGCTTTCAGATTTAGGAAAGAATTATGATGATGACGGTGTCATTGTTGCTGCAGTCTTTCAATTCTGGACAAAAATGTCAGGGCATAAAGATAGCCATACTTTCTTGTGATAGTGTCGTATTAATGGCCCGTTAACAATAAGATATTTAGAACAATGAAGTTAAGTGTTCACATTCCTTGAATCATGCTACTATATATGGTGTGAAAGATACCTAAATCTATTAATAATAATGCTTCTAGGATGATTTGGAGAAAGTTAAAGGTGTATAATTGGTTCCTTTAATGAACCTTTTTGATTGCAGATTACTTTGTTATTCAGTTTGTATACTTTATGTTTCTTTGCAGTTAACGAAGGCGTACTTTGCATTCTTGGAGGTTTTGTTCAGCAGCCACATCATATTTATTTTGAATTTGAATACAAACACCTTTATGCATATAGTTGGTTCCCTTGAATCTGGTCTTAAAGGTCTGGATACGAATATCTCTACACAGGTATGTATTAACATTCAATCAGATTATTTATGATCCATCCTCTCTTTCCTTTGATGGGTTCTTGTATTAATTTTTTTAATGAGGTTTCCTCGATGTCTTTTGATGATATAATCCTTTAGCATTAATTTTTCGCTGCTGTCCAGAGGACAAGTGGACCATCTTTGTGTCCTTTTAGGGTGTTCTTATTTTTATGTATGACTTCCCTGGTTTGTATCCCTTCTTTGTAATAGAAGTTTCATTGTTTCCTATCAACAAAATTTGAAAAAAAAAAAAAATCAACGTAGTCTTTAAACTTCCCTCTCTCTCTCTATATCTCCCTCTTTCATTTTTGAAGGGGCAAAAATTAGTTGGTTCGGTAGAACGCAAAAAGTATGGTTTTTTCTTTGGTGATGTGTTTTTTTTTTTAATTTTTTTTCCTTTTACCAGTTGCTAATAAATAATGGTAAACTTCCATTTTTTCTTATGAATAGGACTATAGGAGGCAAGGCAAATAGAATGAGTTCATGTTCTCATCTTGTGTATTTCTACATAATTAAGTGAATGTATAATAAATACAGGACCTCTCACTTTTATGAATCTTCAGTCCAATTATTATAATTAATGTACCCCTGGCATTTGATCATATCATAATGAATCTTTTGGGAATTTGTTAGAATTTTCTTTTTATCTTTAACTTAAAAAAAAGAAAGAAAAAAAAAAGATACAAGTAGTAATTAGAGAAATAAAAAATAAGAGAAGATCAAGAAAGATCAATAAGCATTTAATTTGGTTCTACATTTCTTGGGCTTATAAGTAAGTATATGTCCAAAAGTGGCACCATTTTATCTGTTTATTTCCTTTCCGGTATTCATTTGAATGTCTTGTTTCAGTGTGCTGCTGCTGTGGATAATTTGGCTGCTTTCTATTTCAATAACATAACTATGGGGGAAGCACCCACCTCACCTGCTGCAATTAATCTTGCAAGACACATTGCAGAGTGCCCCACATTGTTTCCAGAAGTAAGTATAGAGTTTTTTTTAATATATATTTTAATTTTTACTAATAGAAACAAGATATCCATTGTGATAAAAAATTAGTGGCATACATAGTAAACCAGCTATCTACTTCAAAATACCTGAACATGGAAAACAATAAAAGAAGAAAAATAGAAACAAGAGCTAAGATCTTAAAAATTGAAACCAAAACGGCATTCTAATTTATAATTTTATATAAAAGCCCCCTTTGCAATAGCCTCTTAAAAAAAACCTTTAATTTTTGTCCATCCAGCAAAGTTAGAAATAGTCAACACACCATCTCCTTGTAACTTAATCCCAAAAAAGCTAAGTTAATGATCACTTTTGTTGTGTTTTTAATTCAAAGAGTCAAAAAAACTTTTATTAATTGCTAGAGGGTGAGCTGCATGTCAACAGAAACTAGGAACAAGAGGAAGGAGACTGTATAAATCAGCTCTTACAAAAACTATAAGCAACTGACAAATCTAAATTAAAACACAAAATGACCTGAAACTCCTTCCCAGTTTTAGTGCATAAAGAAATATGCCAAACTTTCGCAACTTGTCTATTACCGAGGATGTGAAAGTGTTTCATGAGAAAAGAGCTTCAATGTGCTGTAGTGATACACCAAGTTTGCACATATGAATTAGTTTATACCACAAATTTAAAGCAATGCTGCAGTGCAAGGACAAGGATAGACTAGTTAAGACTTAGATCTCTCTATCATTTAAGTTCCGTGAACAGTTGGAGTTCCAGTCAACTGTATGAAGCAGTGAGCTGGGTGAATGGTTAAGGAACCTATTAATTTTAGGGTGCTGAGTTGGTGGATGGTTTCTGAAATGAGAATAAAGAAGGCATGAATGTGGCCAATATGGTTTTTTTTGTTATTTCTTCATTTTCTTTATTTCATTCCAAATTCAACTATACTTTGGGGGACACTGGCTGTTTTTAACTCTTTTGCTTTGTTTGCAACTGATAATTTTGTGAATTTCCTCTTTGTTCTTCATTTTGCAAATGAGAATGTTTTCAGGTAGTGTTCAAGTATTGTGCCTTTCTGTTTGTATTTCATATGTGCTGTTATTTTTTTTATGACTTTTAATTATTTATCTTTTCCAAACAAAATAAAATTGAATTAAATTAATCCAAATTCAACTATCTTACAGAATTTTTCTGGAGTTCAAGTTGCATTTTTAAGTCAGATGTAATGTGACAAAGACATTTACCTCATAGTACATGCCATGGCTAAGAAGTAGCCAGCCATTTCCATATGGCCTTTCTTCACTGGATGACACTGAATGCTATATAAATCAGAATGTGGGGTATATCTTGTCCGCTTTGACACTGGTTATCCATATAAATTATTATTTTGGCATTATAGATTGGATATACCCTGGAAATAAGTACCTCCTACATTAACTACCTAGTTACATATGAGGTCATTATATGTTTGACAGGCAAAAGTTCTAAAGCTAGAGTCTTTGACTGGAAACTCTTGAAAGTGTACGCTTGTTTGTGCTAGAAGATATATGAGCACTAGAATGAGTTTGAGTTCGGCGTTGAGAATATTTCGTTCAACTTGCTTTTCTGATGAATATATAATTTTGCGATGATTAATGGAATCATGGTGCATTTTATATTATTTTTCCCTTTCTTTTAATACAGATTTTGTGGTATTACCCCCTTTTTTCTCGTGGTGCTTCCTTTTATTGAATCTCTGGGTGACCTAATTTCTTTTCTCTATACAGATATTGAAGACCTTATTTGAGATTGTTTTGTTTGAAGATTGTGGCAACCAGTGGAGTCTAAGCAGACCTATGTTAAGCTTAATTCTTATTAGTGAACAGGTGATTGTTTATACCATCTAACTACATAATTGTTCTTTTACTTTCTATATTACTCTGTACACTTCTGTATCATAAAGATCAGATACTGCTATTTGAATAACTGATTTGTTTAATATATATAATTTGCCCATATATGCTCCTTATCGAACATCCTTATAAAACGCCTGTCATTCAACAAGATCTTTAGGGAATGACATGTTGTATTGGTTGTCTGGTAGTTCTTATGTATGTCATTTTACATGCATCCATGTTTGAAGTCTGGCAGCTTTGCATACCTCATGTCACTTACATCCTTGCTCCAATAAGTTAACCTTTTTCATAATAACCTTTTTCATAATAATTAGTAAAGAAAATTTTGGAAAATGACTATTAGGTAAAGCGGTTGGACAATTTATGATTTTTCTTAGTTGGTTCAGACAGCCATGTAAGACCTCAAATCTAGTTTTTTAATAATATAAGATGATGACTGTTTATCTAAGGCTTATAGTAACCTATAGTCATAGTCACAGACCTCGGTATGGTAGTTACATGACCTCTTAAAATAAATGGGCAGAACAGTGGCACAAGACAAATTTGCATGCTACAGACATGCATGTTCTATACGCAGTCTTGCTACTGTCTTATTCTGTACTTGACTGTGAGAACTAAAATTCACCTGCAGGTATTTTCTGATCTGAAAGCTCAAATTTTGGCTTCACAGGTAAGTTAAACAAAACTATTTATGTGTTGAAAGATTGGTGGTATCGATTTCTTTTCCCTGTTCCAGCATTGTCTAATTCTTAACATGATTCATTTGCCATGTATCTTGCAGCCAGTCGATCAGCATCAACGTCTCTCTGTTTGTTTTGATAAACTAATGGCTGATGTTACTCGAAGTTTGGATTCAAAGAACAGGGACAAGTTCACCCAGAATTTGACCGTATTTAGGCATGAATTTCGTGTAAAATAGCTCCAAACCATTTGTGCAGTAGCTACCCGTATTGTAAAATGGAAGTGAAATGTACTGCTGATGATGTTTGATTAATCAAATCCCTCTGTTCAAGCAAGAGTTTCATGTCTTAAGTACTTCAAAGTATAGACATGGATTCTTTGGGCATGGACAGGAGGTACAGCACAGTGTTAGTTTTGTTGGCCTGGCTTGAGGACGGCGGGGATTCTTCGTAGTCTGTCGGTCTGACATTGGGATAAGTTTTGAATGAAACTTTTTTGGTGGTATTTTGTAGAATTATTGCATTTGAAGGGGGCAATGTACCAAAAGAAAACATAGCGGGCAGGTATTGCCATTCCAAGATGTGACTCCCAAGGTTAGGTATTGCAGAAGTTAGCGATAGGGTGTGAATTTGGTTGGGGATGGCCAAAAATGGAACTTGATTAAATTCTTTTTAGAAGAAGATAGATGTAAAAAAAGGAAAATCATTCATAGGAGGTTTATAATGTTTGAGAGATCGGGCCAGTGGGAAGTAAATTGTCTGTACATTTAACCTCTACATAATTCTTTTGTATCTGTTGATAATAGAAGAGAAGAGAAAAGGAAAAAAAAAATTTGCTTGACCCTTTTTTCTTTTTTGGGGGGAAATTTTCATATTATCTTCACCTGTATCAACGCTCAGTTTTTGGAAACTCCTACGTCTCCATGACCATCTTGATTTTTACCCAAAAATGTTCGCGCTTTTATAATTTTCTCACATCAATTCCCCAAATTTAACCGAACTCAAACCTGAACATCAGACAATAGGAGACTGAGTCACCCATCAGTTTGTTTACGGTATGTTACAACTTACAATGCTAGACGTCTTAGAGAATGGCCATAAAATTCTTCAGTGCAAACGTTGTAAAATGTCTGCAATTAATTTGTTTCGCAATTTCCATCAAACCAGTTCATCAAAAAGAGTGACGAAAGGAACAAACGAGATTTTATGATTTCGAACCCAAGAGAATAAATCAGAGTAAACAAGTGGGACATTTGTAGATATGCCATTATGCGGCATTCAGTGATTGTTTTATAAAAATTTGTATGTTAATAATAATTAATAATAAAATCAATTAATATTATGCATATAACTAACTATATATAGTTGATGGGGCATCAACAAGTATATATGGTTAATGGGGCATCAACAAGTATACTAGTTGAGTAAACATAATATTATTGATAAATCATAGGGTGATGGTATTTCCGCTCCTATGGTTAAAAGAGTAATATTTTGTTGCCTCAAAATTTCTATGGTTAAAAATGAAGCTTTTTCAATTGATTGCATTTAAAGGTTGCTTGTGCTAATTTGCTGTTCTTGATGTTTACGAGTGCATTTTTCTTTTTTTATCATCTTTATGGCCATCAATTTACTTAACAAACGTGACTTTCTTCTCCTAATCACTTCTCTATTACACCAATGAAATATGCAGTAAGTCAGAACATCATAATCACGAAACAATATCTAGCAATAAACAAACAGAAAAGCAGCATTTAATGCCCTAATTCAAGTGGGGTTATTCATCAAAAAGTAGAAACTGCAAGACAGTTAAATTTTATGATTTCAAGTGAGTAAATAACTTGCAACGAAGGTCACAACCTAGTTGTTTTACGCTAATTACATGGAAGTTTTCACAGATGCATTAGAAGTTGGGATCAACCGAGATAGGCTATTTCGATGCTCAGTATCAAAAAGATTTCCCCATGTCCAAAGAGCAAGGAGAAAAGTTTACGAAGATTTCATCTAATCAACTGATCTAGGTTTCCATCAAAAACCTTACCTTTTTACCAGAACTTTTACCTTCTTTCTCAAGGACTCTGGACTTCTTAAGGCATGATCTTATGTTGAATCCAGGCAGTTCTGCTGTACATGACGGAGAGGAAACAAGATTCTTGGATTCTCTCTTATCTTGCGAAGGATCAAGCCAAAATTTGACATCTGCTTTACCAAAGGCAATCTTCTTCCTCTTCGCATATTGGTAAGCAGCCATTGCATCAAGCTGGTGTAAGAAAACTACTCGAGCGGAGCTAGTATAAAAGTAGACTTTAGTGTTCAAACAATCTATTACACCAAAAGGACTAAACTTTTTTACCAGCTTCTCCTTGGATGGCAGACTAAAATCCTTCGGGAACTTCATCAACAAAGATCGAGAAACGGCAAGAGTGGTTTGAACATCTGACTGCTGTCGCACTTTTGACTCGACTGCTAAAGAAGAAGTAACAGGTTTTAAGAGCTTCTTCTTCTTCTTCTTAAAGCTGTATAGAGATGTAACTTTTTTACTTCTTTCTCTATTCATTTTGACGGAATTGGAATCCACGCTATTGCAATGCATCACGTTGAGTTCATCACCAATACGATGAGAATGTAAATTCCAGATTCCTCTGGTTACAGTACTTGCGTCATCAGGATGAATTCCAATTGTGCTATTTGACATGGATTGAGCAGGAGGTTGCACCAGCTTCTGAGTAATATCATCAGCATAAGATATCCAGGTGCCATGATTTTCCATAATGGATCCACAATCTTCTGGCTGCTGGACATTGGCAAAAGGTATATGGGTTCCACGGTTGTCAACTGCCTGAACAGTTTCATCTGGATTCTGAACTGTAGAGATTTCAATAATCTTCTGGTTGCTACAGTGAGATGTTGTGTATTTTACTAGGGAAAAATAGAGCAAATTCAGATCCAAGTCCTTCAAGCTACTTGCTGAAGTTTGAGCCACAATAGCAGAGGGACCCTGGGTCTTTAAGTCCACTTGGGATCTGGAAAACAAAGACTTGAATAAATCAGACTCGCATCCAGTTACATCTCTTAGAAGATGAGCACAAGCTTCACTGAAAGAGAAAGGCATATTTACTGCCATAGCATTGAATAATTCACAAAGACTGGGAAAATTATTTCCTGAGATGGACGTATCAGAAAGAACGACGTTGAATCCATCATTACTTCTCCAAAGATAAGCAGCAGCTCTACTAAATGAGAAAGATAAAGAATTGCGTAGCTTTAGAGGAGGTTCGGAAACAGAAGAAGATTGGTCAAGCTTCCTCTTTAAACCCATGCAGTTAATAGGGCTTTCCACACAAGGTACAATAGGAAGAGTAGTGTTCCCTTTTCCTCCACGCACCTTAATGCCCTGCTGAAACATAGTATAGCCAGAATTAAAAAGTTGAGATTCATCCCTTTCAATCAAGTTATCAGAGTTACCTTCACACGACAGACTTCTAAAGCTAACAAAGTTCAACTTCAAAGTATTCAGACATTCCCCATCTATATAAAATATATCTAGAGCACGAATTTGGAGTTTTACCATCATGTATTGAAATGGTTGCATCTTCTGTCGCTCAGTTTGACTCGTCGAACAGACTTCAAGCTGATCTTTGCCCCAACGGCTCAAAGATACTTCTGGAGAAATATCGCTAATGTCGTTTCCACTGGTCAAACAAGCCGGCAGGTTATCTTCCGCTTTCTCAGAGAATTCCCGACAATCATTGCCAGCATCCAAAGCAGCTGGATCTGCTTCTACGCATGAATAGATAGGTATTAACACAAAACAAACTTATGAAAAGAAAAATCCATTATACGCTTTCATTCTACAATAGAACCTCAATCCCAAAAATATCCTTGGTAGAAGGCTAAATCAAATTAAGCTAGTAGAAAGTAAAGCTTCAAACTAATTGACATAATTAATCAATTAATTACAAAGCACCCCATTTGTTGTTTCATTCATCAAATGAATTTGAACCCGTGGCCGGTCTCTTATAAATAATTTTTAGCGTGAAAAAAAAAAATAAAAAGTAAAATTCACGAACCGGAAGCTGAGCCGAAAAAATGACGGCGAAAAGCAGTAAACTGAGCAAAGGCATTAGCAGCGTCAAGATAATCGCCAACTTCAACCGAAGCCGAAACCGCCACGCTGCGAGCAAAACCCAAAACCTCTCGAGGCCGAAACAAATCGAAACGACGCCGTTCTTCCAAGCTGGACGAAACATTTTTGCCGGACAGCTTCAGGGCGCGATTCAGCAAGCCGTCGTTCGTGCACTTGCGGACGAGGGATCTGAAATTGGGCTCGAAAGCAACCACCTCTGATTCGATGAAATATCGACAGCGAGGGCAGTTTTGAGAATTAATATTATTATAATTATTGTTGTTGTTGTTGAAGGAGAAGGAGACTAAGACGCCGAGAGAGTCTTGTGTGATGACAACACCAGGCCACCATTGGTGAGGATACACTACTCTTGCCCACACTATATCTCCTCTCTCCAATTTTGAATTTCGCTTCTCCTTCTCCATTTCTCCTTTCTTCTCTAATTTTTCTTCCCTTTCTTCTTCTGTTCTGCTTCTGAAACTTATTTATTCATTCATCCTTATTGTTATTAATTTGGCGGGAATTTGCGGATTTGCCGCCGAATTGAAGTGGAGAAAATGACTCTTAACGGGCCGCCGCCGTATGGCCCACTCAAGCAGTCTGAAGTCTGAACAGTATCTAATTAACGCAGGAGGAATTTTAAAATATATGCGAGGTAACATATAATCATTTTTTTTCCCCTTTTCCACTCTTGAATATAATCATTGAAAATAGAAGGCTACAAATTTAGATTTAAGCTATTTTATAATGAAAAAAAAAAGTCCATATCACCCCTAATCAATTTAAGTTATTTTACAAACAGTAAACATCCATCAAAATAAAATATTTTTTTGTGTGCGATATGAGAGTATTATCCTTGTTAAGTTAAGTTAATTACTTGAAGTATGTTCTATTTGTTTAGAATTTTGCCATAAAACTTAAACTGCTTGTTTATGGAGTTTTCTTTTAAAGTTTTATTCCATAATAAGATAATTTCATTTTATTTCATTTTCATCACACCTAAGTCTGTTTTACATAAGATAATATATTCTCTCATTGATGAGATATAAAATAAGCTTCACCAAATTTTCAAATATTTTATTGCCTAGTGTTTACATTTTCCAATATAAAGCCAATAAAATATGAAAAAAAAAATTGTAAGAGATTAGATAAATTAAGCAACCAACTCAACTTATTAACGACAATATTGTCATACCACATAAAAATATTTTATTTTCATGGATGCCTACAATTTGTAAAACAAATTGAATTGATTAGGCGCAATATAGATTTTTCCATTGTAAAATAACCCAAGTGGTTAGTGTAGGAGGGTGAAGTGTAGCATTTTTAAATTTAAAGGGAGTAAGTATCATAACCACCCATTTGAATTTGATTGAGTGCAAGTATTTTCAACTTATATTTGAGTAGGAAATGTCTAATTTTCCCATATTTTGTATCAAATCTTGAATCATAAAAAGGCCGAATTTATTCATTTATTATTGTTATTGTTATTGTTATTAATGGGAGCGAATTTTGCAGAATTGCTGCGAATTGAGCCGGGGTGTATGGCCCAATTATCGGAGCACATGCCCACATGCTGTTACTAGTTATTTAAAAAAAAAAAATAAGGCAAATAATATTTACTTCTGTGCATGGAATATTTGAAAATTTTCAACTAGACTTGCAGCTGATGTGAATTGTAACATGCAAATCTCGCAGCTGATGCTTCAGTCTGCAACCTCTCTTGGACAACTCTGTGGGACTGCTGCATATTTTATAACTTGGAAGATGATAACATCGCTAAACACACAAAAATATGAAAATGAAAACGAAAATATGAATGTAATTCATTCTAAGAACACCTAAAATCACCTGTTCACGGTCTAGAATTGACTTTTTTACAAATTTTCTGTTGGCCAAAAGTATGCATGATGTTTCAGTTGGTTGATGAATCTGAGTAAAATAGTGTTAAATCTTTCCAGGTTTTTTCCAGGTTTAGTAAAAATGCACATTCAGAGGCTTAACAAAAAATTAGAATTGGGATTTATCATAACCAATTCCAAGATGATAGATCCACAACCTCATCAACATGGGCAATGCGAAACAACTATTAACACAGAAAAGCAGAATAACTACACCGTGGCAGAGAAAAAAAGGAAAAAAAAAAAAAGTAGTAGTATACAAAAGCCTGTTTCTTGACAGTAGTGCAACTACTAGTTACAATAACTAAAAACTACAAACATCATAGAAAGAGACCTGCAAAGTACTCATCGAGGTCACTGTTAACAGCCTCAGAGGGTCCTCGCCAGCTAGGTTTAGTGAAAACATACAGAGATTTGTGCCTACTTAATTGGTGACATTGCACTCAATAGCTGGCCGCAGGCATAGTTTCTTCATCAACAGGAGGAAGTGACCACTACATCCTAAGAATTGTATGAGAAGTTAATTAGCCAGTGATATACAAGACAAGAAATCGAGAGATTTTCTCTCTTGTAGATACATTCAGTCCATCTTAAGGGGCCCCAAACAAAGGAAGGAGAAGCTTGTTCAAGAAAGAATGATAAAATAGTACAGCATTAACAACAAATTGGAGAAATAAGACAATAGATCAATCAAAATGGCTTCAATATTGACTAGAATATGCAAATTTTCACCCTAACACAAAATAGAACAAAATGTCTAATGAGTCTTAGGCAGTATGACAATAGGCTCAAATTATTATGAGCCAGAAATTCGGTCATAAAAATAATCAAACAGAAAATGCATTCTCTATTATAACAAAAGTAATTCTTGTGCTTTATGAATTACTTTGTACATCTAAAGATGGTCTATCTGTCTGCTGTACAGAGAAACAGTGGGCATAGAAGAGCAATTCATGAACAAGCAAAGAGTTGTTGCTTCCAACAATATCATATAAAACATTATCTTGAGAAAATTCATGTCTATAACAACAACATGTGGCCCAACTAACAACTTCCGCATGCATGTATGCAACATGGGTAAAATTACTCGGATAATTTTGGCATAAATAATTCATATTTGTTGTCTATTAAATCAACAATAACAAAAATCATAAGAATCTTGAAAACATCATATTTCATAGTAACAAGTTCATGAAAGATAACACGAGTGAGATTCTGACCTTTTACAGAGCCAAGGTTGGCAATACCATTCTTTTCCTCAAATCAAAACGCTTTCAACATCATCCAAAATAACCTCGGCATTTCAGTGTTCCACATAAGCATTTCTTTTTTCTATGGGGTTCATAACTACCCCCGTCAGACTTGGAAATCCCATAATCATATGTCAACTCTGTCATGGGGGGAACATGTCTCATTGCGAAAAATGCAATATGGACGAAGGATTCATTATTGTTTTCATATATAACTGGCTGCCAGAAAACATTTGGAGAGCAACTGTGATTCATGAATCGAGCAACATTCCCAACATTCTTGGCGCTTATGACTAAGGGATATGGTATGTCATATTCCTCAGTAGTGTCACTAGGATCATCATCTTCAATTAACCCAGGTTCGTAATTCCATTTGAATGAGTCATAAGTACGGGTTGTATCAAAAACATAATCTTCATTACTGCGTTCCCCGTCTTGCCTTGCCTTAAATTTATCTACTACTTCACCTGCATATTCACAAATGAAAGTACCAGCACGAATAGGATCCAAAGATCGTAGGCCCCAACCCCTATCTTTCGTTTTAAACACATCCAACCTAACTTTTAGACCAGTCTGAGACACTCTGTTTTTGCAGTCACGATTGCATGGACATGATGGACCACATTCATATATCAATGGCTTCCGACTTACTAGAACCCCATTAGCAGTATATGGAAAATCACCCCCATTTTTCTGGACGCACGAGCAATTTGGATTGCCTGGGCCACATGCACCATGACAGTTGCAGCCGAAAGAAGGCTGAGTTAATCTGAATGATTTAGAATACTTAACAGTGGTGAGATAAGTGAAATATGCAGGCCCTTTCTCATCATCAACATCATTTATAAGTGCAATGGGCATAGACTCGGCCCCAGACGAAAGGTCCGGAAGAATAAGGCCAACCCTACCAGACATGCCGTCCTTCCACCTCTGAATCAATTTCCAAAGAGCAAAAGCACCAGGCTGCCCGGGTATTCGAACCAATTTATACTTGAAAATATTGCAACCTGATTTCCCCTTTTCAGTCCACGACTCTTGAACTGTATAGAGTCCGTCATATACGTAGACCTTTGCAGATTGATTAATAGCATCTTTCATTCCCCGAATGACTCTTACTTCACTGGCTCGGCGCAAGCTCCTTTCTAAAGCAAGATTACCCCTTTCAAGCTTCTGATCAGCTGCTTGCTCACCCTTCCTATTAGCATTCCCACCCTGGCCGCTATATATCAAGATATCACTATCCTCGGCATCGTCATCGTATCCTCCAGATGATATAATGCTTACAGCCACTGGTTCTTCGTCTATATCACTCCTTGTAATCATATAATCAATTCCGGCCATGGACTGAGAATGCAAACCGATCAAACACATCTCCATCCGAAAGAAGAAAATATCACCAATTTCCACACCTGGAACAACTCCAAGCCTCTTCCTCATATTGGTACGTACTCCTTTACTCATCAATATATTGCTGGCTTTCAAATCTGCACGCCTAATCAACCCAGGAGAAGACTCCTTAGCATCCTCAATCTGACTAATTCTTCTTCTAAGTGCATCAAATCTCATCAGCACATTATTAACAACTTGCCTATTACCATCATCTCGCTCAAATGAACTAATCCCCACAGAAAAATCTGAGTTCTGGATATTCTTGAGCCTCTTCTGCTTGTAACTAGAAGCGCGACGTTTTTTCCCATCTAGAAACCCATCCGAAGACCCCAAATCACCATTAGACCCATCCACAAAATTAACATCTGGTGACCTAAACGACCGAATGGGGGTAGCAAACGACGTTGGAGGCGTCTGTGTGTTGTTGTTTTGGTTGTTGTCAGGAGCAAATTCCGGCGTACTAAAGGGGTAAAATGGAGTAAACCCAGGTGGGAAAGGGCCAAAAGGAGGTGCACAAACAAAAGGAGGTGCTTGAGGACTTGACGGTAACACGGGTCTCAAACTACGCAAAGGTTTTACATCCAACACTTTTGTTTTGTCTAAAGGAGCTGAAGGAACAGTGCCATCCATCACTAAGACAGCCCAGCTGAAAAAACACACTAAAAAAAGCTTAAATTCAACAAACCCAGCATTAAACCCACTAAATCTTTATTTTTTCACAAACCCATTTCCCTGAAGAAGCTCAATTTTAATTTTTCTCTCTGCAAAAAATAAAGATCAAACAAGTTTTATATGGTTCCAAAGAACAAGCAACTTAAACTGAAGATCTAATTTACAGAACTGACAAAAAAGATTTACGGATTAAAATTAAGAGTATTATTATTACCTCTGGAGCTCGCATGTACAGTTAGTTGCTAGGGTTTGAAGTGAGAAACTGTGGTACTTTGGCTGCTAAGTCCATTGAAATGAAAAGCCTGCTTGCTCTCCGACCAATGCGTTTCACCTGTTTTTGTTCGTGCACTTCGAATTTGTTCTTACACAGTGGACAAACACGTGCTTCATTAATGAATCTGTTAAGGTCTCTACCTCTCTTCCAGTCCTAATCTTTGAGTAAATTATGGATTTCTCCAATTATTTTTCATTTGTTTCATGTAGGTCCTTACTAGACTCTAGTTAGTGGGTACCCATTTTGCCCATCCATATTCATATGGATCTTCAAAACTTGAGAATGCCTTAGGCTTTGACAATATTTCTGTTTTGGGTACGAAATGGATTTCCATACTTACGAAATTATAATCCATGGTACCATCATCTAAATAACTAAAATGATGGAATTCGAGTCATTTATTAATTGAAACAAAATATCAAGATTCAAATTTAATTCATTTACTATAAAAAATATATATATACAATTTAAAAATTATTTGATTCATTTCAACAAAATTTAATAAACAAATTGAACCAAATTTTGATATGACCCAGTTTGTTGAAGTTCAAATTTAATTTAAAAAAAAAAGGAAAAAGAGTCAACTAGGGTTTGAGTAACTTGTGCAATGCTTTTCTTATTGTTTCTTTTTTCACCATTTAATTATGAAACTTATAAAGGTAAATAAGTAATTTAATTAAACAAATTCTCGTAATAAACTAATGAATCATATAAGAAAATATAAATTAGTGAACTCAAATATTTGTTTTGTTTATTAAGCAAGTTGATGTAGATTCAACTCATTAGCAACATTGATGTTATTACTCTTTGAAAAAAAAACTAGAATTTAATTAAACCAAAAATAAATTATATGATAAGAGATGGACTTATGATGTGTTTACTTGTGGGATTGGTTAATTAAAATTTAGAACGAGAATGATTAATGGTTCTTATTTGTTAAAATAGAAGTGATAATTGGAATGAAACATGTGGGTCCATATGTTTTGGACATTAAAAAATGAGAACTCGATTCTCATAAAAGCTTAGGAATCAAGTTCTTATTTCTTGAGTTCTTAATTTTACTTTCACCTATATTTTATAATTCCACTTTTGTCCTCAATTAAACTATTATTATATTATTGTTGTTTTTATTCTTATTCTTATAATTGTTGTTAATAATGATGATGATGTGATAATGTTAAACGTAATAATAATCATTATTATCTTTATTGTTAAAACTATTATTATTGTTGTTATTATGAACATCAATTATTTTGAATAATAATAGTAATCACAAATATTTTAATAAATAATGACAATAATCAATTAAGGTTATTTTATTCACTTGTAACAATCTATCCTGATTTCAAGACAAAGTAAATATTGATGACAATACAGCTCATTCCAATTCTGATTCCTATAGATAAAGTAAACAATTTATTTTGATGCATTTTTCCCATTTTAATTCTTACAGTTAAAGTAAAGAATTTATTCTGATTCTCATTTTCTATTTTGATTCTAGTTCATTTTTATTCCAATCTATTTGGATTCCAATCCATTCTAATTGGTAAATGGACGATTAGTTCATTCATATTCCTTTCTTTAAATTTTAGCAAAACTTAGTTTTAATTTCTGCAAAACACTAACTAAAGCCATGTGACTAGGTGTAAATAGGTGTATTTAATTATGATTAATTCATAATCCTTAGTTTTAATTTTAGCAAACCTCTTACTAAAGCCCTTTAGGTGTATAAACATGAGTACAATTACATTTGTTCATTCGATCACTCTCTCTCTCTTCATATGCCTTTAGCCTGTAAACTTCATTTGATGAAACTCTAACTTAGACATGTTTTTATTAACATTTTAGGAAAATTTAAATGAAATATTATTGTTGTGGGTACAGAGGCTTGGTCAAGTGATACTCGAGTATGCAATTATTTTTGGCTAGCCACTGAGTTTGAATGAGTTCTAATCTGAGTTTAAATGAGTTCAGAGGTAGAGAACAAAATAATCAATTTAATTTTTTCAAAAAAAAAAAAACCTATGTTGTTACTTTCTTCTCAGCAGTTGGTGCCTTTGAGTTTGAATGCCTCGAGATTATGATAAATTTTCACAAGCCCACACAAGAATCTCTAAAAATAAATTTCCAGATAAATTTTCACAGTCCATCAATCATCGTGCTTACGTGTGGTCACGTGACAAATGTCATAAGCTTTGTCGTCTAGTGAAACGACATCTGACATATGTTGAAATCGACATCTGACCTGCCGTACCAGGTTCCAGGACGTGGCAAATTATTGGCACCAAAACAATAGAAGCTCGGTGAGGTTACTCGATGAATTTTATAAATTGAAAAAAAAAAATTGATCTTATTTTCTTTTCTTTTCAAGAAAAATATAAATTTTAATACTTTTTAAAAAATAAACACAACTTCATTTCGTTATAAATATAAAAGATTACAAAATATATTCTTGTATATATGATGCTGTGAATGCAGTCGTGACGTTACACTTAATATGAACTTATAAATTTATGATATTTTTATAAATATTTGTTTTATTTGTAATTTTAAAATATTAATTTACTATATTTATATTAACTTACTTGGTTCAACTTTTATTTACTAATTTTATATATAATTTATATATTTTATGTTTATCACGACAGTGATGCCTTAAATTTGATAATGGTATCACAAAATTTTCCTATAATTAAACAAATTAGTACGAAAGTGTTAATTTAGTCAAAGTCGTAAGTTTAAACTTTTACTGAGATTTAAAAAATATATTCTTTCTACAAATGTAGATAAAGATAGATATCTCTTTAAATATTAGTGGAGGTAGAAGTTCGAATCTTTAAATTTAAGAAAGCTCAACGCATATTCCCTTCAATAAATGTGGGGAAAGATAAATACCTTTCCAAATATTGATAGGGGTAGAATCTCATATTATTCTTAGTAGACCTCTAAATTGTATTATTTATATAACATATGTAGATTTTAACCAATTAAAAAAAAATAGTTGAACAAGTTATCAATATCCTTCTGATAAGCAGGAAGGCAAAAATGAATGTATCAGATTTATTATTTGTAAAAGACATTTACACCCAATGTGAACACAATAAATTTAAACTTTATAAGCTAAGTAGTGTTTGGTTTTTCGTTTGAAATATAAATAGGTTTGAATTTGACTGAAGTCTGAATAAGTTTGAATGTAAATGTTTAAATGTTATATTTAATTTTTTTAATATCCAAATAAAAATTGCTCTTAAACATGGTTATTTAGTATTTATGTCCTTATAAGCCAAAAAACATTAAAAAAATTAGGTTTTATAGTGTACGAATAAGCATATTTAATTGAGATATTTTTAAAATATAGTATTTACTTCTTATTCATACCTTTTCCCATTCAATAATTACAAAAGTTTATTTTTTTTTATTCAGATATAAATGTATGAAAATAAAAAATAAATTACAAAAAAATTAAATTAAAAAGTCAAAAATTAAAAAGTTTTTAGATTTCAGACAATGAACAAACAAACCCTTAATAATAATCCTCGTTAATTCTAAGGTTTAGGGGCAAGACCCTTTCAAAAGCCCTAATATAGTTCCAATACCCATCACATAACATAAGAGCCCATGTGAGCAATGGCCCCCCGCTCAGTCTATTTTTCTCCCAAAAAATAATTATTTTTAAATTTGAACCATATTTGTATTTGCCCCCGTAGGCCTTGATTATTTGTGGGAATAGATTTTCGAACTAATACTAAACGAATATGTGCACTGCATTACAATTATAAATATATATATTTAGAATTCTAATAAATTTAAAATTGTAATAAATTTATAAAATAGTATCAAGTTATATATATATATATATATATATATATATATTGAATGTTAGTGTATTAAAGACTGTATTTTTTATCTATTAATATATTAAATTTAAAATGTCAGTAAAATTCAAATAATTGTATTTTAATATATTGAAGTTTATTTTTTTATTTATTAATTTATTAAATTTTATATTTTTATTTTAATAAAATGAGAATATCCTAATTTCTGCTAGTAACAACAAAAACAAATCAAACAAATGTTATGTGAATATGATGTGCTGCTTGCGTTGTAAGCCCCATATCCCCTAAATCTGCCAAATCAGCCCGAATGGCCTCATTGCTCATGTAATAACCGAAAGAGACGCAATCACCAGTCCCCTTCAAATCCAACGTTCATAAATTTCCAATCACGCGGTTGGTGTGCAGTTTCATGGAAGCTTTCTCTTCGATACGTGGAAACTAAACCACATGTGGTTCCTTGCAAATGTGAAATCCCAATGAAAGGTCAAAAAAATTGTCGTTTTGTAAATCAGTGCAGGTCGTATGTTTTGTTTGATTCCGGCAAGGCCGTAATGTCCTGATATTATATAATTAATTAATTAATTAATTATAATGGGTCCACCTACGTTCTAACAGTGGCACCGTACACCAAACTTTGTCACTTTCTAATTCAGCCAATAGATCTAATGGTTAAAGTATTCAACGGTTGATATGTGTTCAATTGGCTATTAACACTTAAGTCCCTATTGTTTATTACAAAATCATAAAAACTAAAAATTTTAAACATTTACTTAAATAACTCCTATTGTTTTAATTTTTTTAAAAGTTTGATCCATTGACCTAATTTGATTATAAAAAATCATTGACAGTGTAAAGATAATAATGTAATATCACATAAAATTTTTTAAACAGATGAAAAATTGATAAATGAAATAATATTTATTTTGTTATATAATATATATTTAATATAAAATAAATAAACTAAATATGTATTATGAATATATGTTATTAACCTTGCAATACTTTAGAAAATTATAAAATAAAAAAGGTGAAATTTGAAAATAAGCAACATGTAAAAAGTATTAGGTTGTAAGACTTTATTATTTTAATATTACAAAACTTTACTTTTTTTACTACATTTTTGTTTTTAACATTAGTTGACATGTTAGTTTGTTTGTACATACAATATGTTAGTTTACCTATAAAATAGCAATATTACTCTTAAAATTTAAGGGAGCCATTTTAATTTTTTAAATTTTTAAATGTAACCCAACAAAGTCATAGAAAGATAAACAAAGAATAATATAAAAGTTTCTCTTTTTTTTTTTTTAAGAATATTTCAAAACCATTCGAGCTTTATGTTTCTTGAGAATTATCCTTTTTTTAGATATTTAAGCCTGTGAATCTTGTTGTAATGATAATTTATTATTTATTCTTGATTAAAAATAATTGAATAGTAAATTTATTGTTTTCTAAATGCTCTTTTAAATATAGGGTAGTTGTTTAATTTTTATTGTGTCAGCCTAAATTTTTTTTATAATGGTTAATCAATCATCGCAAAAGACTCTGTTACGATTAACTTTACTTTCTCTACATCCCTCTAGACTATCATCACTCAAAGAGTTAATGATCCGTTTGGCAAATTGTATTTTATTATACTGTATTACATTATTTAATGTAGGTGTATTGTATTATATTATATTACATTAACAGTATATTATAATAATATTGTACAATGTTTGGTAAATTGGTTTAACATTGTACTGTATTAATTGTATATTAATATTAAACTAACATTATTTAAATTTATTATTATTTATATTAAATTATTATTTATATATTAATTATTAATAAATAAATATAATCTAATCTAATAACATAATATTATAGTATAATTTATTTTTATATTTTTATTTATTATAATAAAAAAATATAATTAAAATATATTTAATGGTTAATTAAGGAAAAATAATAATAATGACGATAGTATTACTTAAAACAAAAAAAAAAATTTATAAGTTTAATAGTAATGATGATGATGATGCTGATGACTACTAATTAATAATGATAATTACATACTAAAATTAATAAATCTTAATAATTAATAATAATTAAAGTAATTAGTTAATACATTTTAATAATTGTAATTAATGACAGTAATAAAATAATAAAAATTATTAATATTATAAATAATAACAATGACTTAATTAAAGTAATCATAACAATTAAATAATAAAATTAATAAATTTTCATAACAACAACAACATATAATAATAATAATAATAATATAATAATAATAATAATAATAATAAAATTAAAAATTTTATACTAATAATAAATAATATTAATAATATTAATAATGATGACATCTATGATATTATCATAATACATATCAATAATTAAAATAATAAAAATATAAATTTCAATAATAATAATAATATAATAATAATAATAATAATAATAATATAATAATAATAGTAATAATAATAATAAATAGTTAAAATTCTTTTCAAAAGTTATTTTATCCTCAAAAAGGGATTTATATATAAAAACCTTGTAACTTTTGGGTCCATTCAATTTTTTCATAAATATAGGATTAATTGTGGTTGTATTATTAATGAAAACGACAAAACTCAGTGTAAGTTACAACCGATTGCAACATAGTTTGATCCTTATATAATTGGTTGCTAAAGTTAGGATTGTTTCTGTCACGCTCAAGTCTCGATCCTTGCTGCCTGGGCCCCGCGCCATTTCAAACGTTTTCTTTTCTATTTTACGTCCGCATTTTGTTATCAGAAGTTAGAGATAATATCTATTTTATGGGTTGAAATAGAGATCTCGCAGTTTCAGAGACATAAATTTTTAAATTATGTTCGTTAGATTTCTGATGTCTGAGAAAAAAGTGAATAAATTAAATTTAAATTCAATCTCCTTTTTGTTATTATTCACTTTTTTGTTTTTTAGGTTAAAACAACTGAACATATTTATGACACTTTACTTGATAGATACAAAATAAGTCGGATTATGTTTGTATCGTATCAGTTTTATATCGTGTTAAATTTAAATTGATCTAAATATGATGTATTTAATAATTATGTTAAAATATTGATATCTAAATCTGACATAAAAAATAAATAAATTATCTAATAACCTAATTAATATTTATATTTAATAAATATTATACACACCTCCCAAATTATTATAAATTTATATTATTTAAAGTTTAAATTATATATAATAAATAATATTATATTAATATCATAAAATATATGTGTGTATCAATATTTTACATTAATATTATAAAATATATGTGTGTATCAATATTTTACATACTTATACTATTAAGTTTTAAATTTATATAAAAATTTTTAAATAAAATACTGTATATATATCTATCTCTTAACAAAATTTAAATTTAATCTCATTTTTGTTATTATTATTATTTTTTTTTCAAGTTGAGGACAACCGACACATATCCATGAACTTTACTTGATGGACCCTTGAATTGTTTGTATGTACTTAGATTTTGCAATATTATAATTTACAGCAATGCTATTTTGTCCATAGTGCTCACGTCCGACTGCCGTTTTGGTTTGTGGCCTATTTAGGCGCCGCCAGCTGAGGGCAATTTAAAGCATTATTTTCCTTATATACGTAGATGCTCGAGCAACTATTCTGTTTTTGGTCAGATCAAAAAAATCAAATTATGCTTTTGCTTCTTTTATTTTAAAAAGAAATCGATGGCGAATTTCGTTTGTAATTTGCTTCCTCCACTTGCCGATTGGTCCATGGCATGAAGCCAATAATGTTTTTGTTATCGTATCGTCAATTTGATTTTTTATTCATAGGGCTGCTTTGGGTTTGACGCCTGCAATGATGTCAGTGCTCTGCATGTGCATGAGTTGGCTCTCCCATCTTTTTGCAATTGCTCCATCAATTTTTGAAAATTTTTACAATTTTGTTGGGATTCTTCACCCACGTAACAAGTCAGTCAATGTAAATTACATTTAATACAGATTACAGCTAACAAAATTCAATAGATATAACTCAAAGAAAATTTAATTGTAAGTTACAATAGATGTAATTTAAGAAATTTTCATACATATATTTATAGTACAGGATTTTTTCAGCTGTTATAATTTATAGTACATTTAAAAATTGATCGAATATTAATTCAAAACTTTTTTTCCGCCATTAATACTAGAGAGATGTTTATCTTATCCGAATATTTAAAAGGACAAAAAACCCATACTGAAGCTCAAATCAAATCGATGCCTTCAAAATTGATGGCGGGACTTCTACCACTAGGCCTTTGCCCCAGTCGCTCAATGGGTGCTCCATCCATTAGACTTCATATTAGACATCAACTTTTTCAACAAGAAGGAACAAAAAAAAAAAAAAGAAGTAAAAAGAAAAAGATCAAAACCAAATTTTAAAATGAAATTATATAACTTGATTTGATAGAATCACATGACACGAGAATCATGAGACTGCAATTTTTTTATTTTACTTGACATTTGTCGCGGCTTATTCATCTACCGACCCACAAGAGTGCCCGCCACATTTTCCTTTCATATATATAGAATATATATATTTTATTACAATAATGCTAATGTTAGCATCTTAATATTTGATCTCAATATTATATTTTTATTAAGTACTAATTAATATGATTTTTAATTAAAACTGTCGTATTATGTAAAATATTAATAACTAATTAATCTGATGTGATACTTATGAATAAATTATCTAATTACCAATTCAAAATCACATTAAAATTCAAATAAAAATTTTTGCCACACAATTTTAAAAGCCTATTGGAAATTACTTTTGAGAGATTTTAAGAAGTTAAAAACTAATTTTAATAGTTGATAGACCTTTTAAAAAATCACTTTTAGCAGCATTACACATCCTACACTAGATTTTCAAAAGTGAGGAATGAGTAGTTTTTATAAGAAAGGAGTAGCATTTTCAAATTTGATTTTAATAGATAGTTTTTTAATTAAAATAATTCTATATATATCCTTACGTATATTATAAAAATATAGAATTATCTTTATTCAATTAGAAAAATAAAATTATTAAATTTAAAAAAATTATTTATTAATCATCATCATCATCATCATCATCATCATCATCATCAATTATATAGCAATAACAAAATACAAAGTACAATTAACAAAATAAAAAAAATATTTTAGTTATCAATTATTTATATATACAACAAAAAATATTATAAATATGTTTATAAATATGTAAAAAAAAAATTATTCAACATAATGTTCATTTTAGGTATTTGTATTCTTAAGGTATTTTAAAAATAAAATTTATTAAATACATACGATTATTTTTAAAATTTACAATATTTTTAAAAATAATTTTTTACTAAATATATAAGTAATTCTCTTTATAAATGATTATTTATATACTATAATTAAAAACTATTTTCTAAAGGTTCAACATTACTGAAAGTGACTGTAAATCAATAGAATAGCCCGTAAACACAAAATTACAGTAATAATGACATGGATGAGTCATAGTAGTTACCAGTCAGCACAAGCCACAAGTTCCCTCACCCAATGAGATTACCACGTTGTTTTCGTTTTACATATATATATCTGGTCGTAAATAGACGGCATGCATTTAATTAACACACGGTAACAGAGCAAAATCATCTGCATCTGCGTGTGAGGAGAAGAAGAACAGGGAGAAGGAGATTGTCTTTTTATGAATGTATGTATGTATGTCGGTTTTTTCTTTTTTACTTTATTTTTTTTTTGGTTTTAACACTTAGTGCAACTCTGCATGAGATGCCATGTGAGATGTGACAATACGAGCATATTCTGACATATATATGTATATAATTGTTACCCATTTTTACTGTGCTGCTGATGAGTTGTATTTGGATTTTGATAGACGCAGAGCAGTTTCTTGAGCTGAGATTCAATGGCTGCAGAGGAGCAGAAGTTGAGAGAGCCATTTTTGAAGGACAAGAAGACATATTATGAGAATTGCCCAGGGTGCAAAGTTGATCAGCTTAAAGAGTTGAAAAGGGGTTTGCCTATTACGGAACTGATTTCTATATGGACTATTGTGCTTTGCACTGGTAAATTCTCACTTTTTGCTTTAAAGGGCTGTTTTTTTTTTTAAAAAAAAATTTTGTCCCCTATTTATCTTGCAAATTTATCAAGTTTTAATGATTTTTTTGGTAAAACAGGGGATCGGTAATTTTTATTTTCTGCATTACCTGTTTCTTGGAGTGTAGTGCTTTTGGCATTATTATTGTGGTTAGCTTAAAGGTTGTGAGTGAATTCAGCTCATTGAAGGAGATTAATTGAGTAATAAAGTGAATTAAAACAATTTCCTTCGAGTTTGAGTTTGCATTTCTACCTCAATTTGGTAGTTTCTACCCATTAGGTTCTTGTAAAACTTAACAGAGGTAGTTGGTATTACTCCTCTGGGTTTGGCATGAACAAAGCTGAGCAGAAAGGTGGAGGCTTTTAGTCACCATGATGAAAATTTTTTAGCTTGCTATGTTAATTGAGGGATTGTTGTGTACACTACATAAAGTGTTCGAAACAAGTTCTGTTGTTGATTTAAGGTAGCGCCTCTTTTTGTTTATGGTTGTTACTTCATCATTGCAAGAACTCAATGCCCTGTTGCAGCGCTTTGTTGGTTTGCTGCATCACTTGTTTGCGCAGCTGTTAAACTTTTCTTACATTGTGTGATTAATGTTGTATATACTATCCCTTATACCCTTCTGTTCAATTTTTCAGCACTGCCGATATCATCACTCTTCCCGTTCCTTTACTTTATGGTGAGTTAAACTGGTTTGTTGTTCTATACACAGAGCAGAAGAGGTAATCTGTTTCATGCATAATATTAATTACGATCATTCATCTAGATTTTACACTTCATGTTTTTCTATAATTAGTTTAATAATGTCATTGTTCTACATTTGATCTCTTTTCCTGGACAGACATATCCACATTTAGTAGGATCAACTTTAGTCTTATTGTATTCTCAATGATTTTGCTTATTGTTTCATGCTAGGGTTCATATAATCTGCTGCACTGCTTCATAGAGATCCCTAGATTAGGCATGAAATTATTAGCTTGAGAAGCTAGAAATATAAGAACACAAAGCTTAATCTGTCATTATTTGATCATTGATTGCACTTTTAAAGTAGTCTCTTTGTTTATTACCTATTTTCAGATTAGGGATTTTCAAATTGCGGAAAGAGAGGAAGATATTGGCTACTATGCTGGCTATGTGGGTAAGCTTATTTTCTGTTCTTTCTCTTTCATTACATGAAATCTAATGGACTACTGTGCTTATCGCATCATTCATTATCATTTTTCAGTTCTTCAAGAATTTATCCTAACAAACCTTTTGATGCCTTGTAGGGTCTTCATTTATGCTTGGCAGAGCTTTGACATCTGTTTTCTGGGGATTAGTGGCTGACCGCTATGGTAGAAAACCTGTTATAATAATGGGTGCTGCCTCAGTGTAAGTGACTGCTCTTTTCATATCAAACTGAAAAGTGATACTTTGGCAATTAGTTCTGGATTACTTTATTTTCAGACACTGCAGATCTATTCTTTCTCACAACGTTTGACTTAAAATGGTCTCAGGGTTATTTTCAACACTCTCTTTGGGCTCAGTACGAATTTTTGGATGGCTGTACTAGCAAGGTTTCTTCTTGGGAGTTTGAATGGCTTACTTGGACCAATAAAGGTATTCACATTTTGCGGTATGTCATTTCTTCATTGATTTTCTGATTTCCTGTGAATGTCTATGCTTAACTTCTTTCATGACCAGGCATATGCATGTGAAATATTCCGCGAGGAGCACCAAGCTTTAGGACTGTCAACGGTGAGCTTACAGGTCTATGTATGATTCAAGATCTTAAGAAAATTAATTCAGTATCAGAATTGAGAACTATGTGTGGTTGATTCAGGTTAGCACTGCATGGGGAATAGGATTGATTATTGGTCCAGCACTAGGTGGTTTTCTGGCTCAGGTACGCCAATGCTTTGATCTTGTGTGCTGGCGAATGCATGTGGCCGCATCCTTTTCTTTTTCCTCCTTTTGCAGTATAGTTCTAATGTTTCTCTTAATTTTGCAATCAGCCTGCAGAGAAATATCCAAATATATTTTCAAGCGAATCTCTGTTTGGAAAGTAAGTGAACTTTTACTGCTTAATTATTCTTTTGAATTTTTTCTGGAAGGTTCTTCAGGGATGATTGGTCTCCTGGAAAATGTTTGTGCAGATTTCCTTATTTCTTGCCCTGCCTCTGCATATCACTTTTTGCTTTTGGGGTAACCATTGCTACATTCTGGCTTCCGGTACGTTAATTTTTGTTATTTATTTCTAGGGAAATATCACTTCTTTCTATCAAATATTTTTGAAGCTATCGAATTGTTGATTTGAGCATTTAGTTGTCTTAAGTAGGATGTACTATTAAGTTAATCTTTCATAACATATCAAGATTGTCTGAATGTGTTTTAACTAGTGTGAGTTTGAAGTTGATCTCATAAGTTAGTCTCCATCAGCATCTTCTTTGACAGCTAGATGTGACTTTTTTCTGCCTTAATGTTTTGTAAGTCTCTCATGAAGTAAAGCTTGTATATGCAGGATTGAAAGGAGTACAGTAGGTGTTATAGATATCAACTAAAGGTTCTACAAATATGGCACAATGACATTTTTTAACTAGGAATCTGATTTTCTGATACCTTACCCTTGCCTGATCTATCTTCACCTCTCTCACTATTCCTCAAGAGTCTTAGATCTTTGGTATTACAACAATCATGAACAAAACTGTAATATATTTGGGAGTCTTTAGCCTCTAATTCTCTATTTCTCTTATGTATTACGATAATTGCCCAAAAAAGTTGTTTTCTCTTCATTTGTGCTCAAGTTCCTGATGTAATAAAAGATTCATGGGTATCTCAGGGTTAGATAGGTTATAGAGAACCATTAAATTTTAAGTCATCTTTGTTCATTGTTTGTTGAGTTTTTGGAGATGTATTAATGTATGTATTACATATGCTTGTCTTATACTGACTAATTTGACACCATTACTTGCTATCAGTTTGTCCTAAAATACCTTTGGTTATTGCAGGAGACATTGCACAGGCACAATGATGATGATTCATCATGTGATGTCTCATATGATGCTTTGGAATCTGCATATGCAGAAGTTAAACAAGAAGAAGGAAGAGAGGCAACACCTAAGAAAAGCCTCTTAAAGAATTGGCCCTTAATGTCTTCTATAATTGTCTATTGTGTTTTCTCACTTCATGATATGGCTTACACAGAGGTATAATTCTACTTCATTTAAGTTTGCTTGGCGTATTCATTGAATTAGCTCTTAGTTATCAATATCTCTTTTTTTTTTTCATTTTTCCCATGAATGTTAGTGTTAAAATTGTAATGCCTCTTGTTCTGCCCTTAATAATGATCTGTTATGTCTGCATCCATTTTCAGATAATAACATATATATGGCTATAAGTATTTGTCCTACTTGTGATATGTTGGATACTGTCACTGTTTACCATAATCTTTCAAAATTTGATTTCTTATGACCATTTATGCTAAGGTTTCATTATATATCCAAAGCTTCTACCTATGAACGGCTATTAACACCACTGCAGTTGTGTTCAGCTTCATATGCAAAGAAACTATATTTCTATTTCTATTGGTTATCTTTCTTTTATCTGTGTACATTTTATTTTTACTGATTAGCAGACCGGCTAAATGTTGTGACTGTTTTTTCGTCTGCAGATATTTTCATTGTGGGCTAACAGCCCTAAGAAGTTGGGAGGTCTGAATTACTCAACTGAAATGGTTGGTGAAGTTCTTGCTATAACAGGTACAAAGTGGACACTCATACAAATTGAACCAATTACAAGGAGGCATTTTCTGTAGTAGCAATGTTTTGTTAATAGATCACTGATAAGATGGATATCTGATAAGATGGATATTAATAGAAGATGAAGAAAGACATTACAAGAGTAGCTAACATGCTAGTTCTTCTGTTCTATCTTGTTCTAAAAGGACAATTAACTCCTTGACCACCAACCTCTGCCATTATCAATCTAAATTGCCATTGAAAAGATAAATTCTATCATCAAGAATCAGTTGCATGATTAGTCAAATATATATATATATATATATAAAGAAATCAGTCGCATATACTGACGTGAACTACTAGTCTTTTGATCTTAGCTGTGAAGGTGAAACCCCTCAATCCATATGTTTTGAACCTTTGAGAGTGCCAATGTCTCTACCTTCAATAGCATTACTTTTAGTTCTATGAAAGAAATATTATCAGCCCCATTTTCTTCAGCATTTCTTTGTTTACCATCTCTTTCTTAACATTCTACTACAAGAATCTTTGTGAAAATGCAGAATCTCCCTTCTTGCCAGGTGTTGCATAGAGAAGACAAGGACCTTGTTAGAGTCTACATACTATTAGTGGTTTTTTTCTTTTTGAATTTTAGAGCGTAAATACTATTATTGGGCCCTTACTTATTGGCCTTAAGCTTTTATGCAAAAATGCTCTTAAAATGGAAACAAATCTAGTTTGATTAAGTGGCCTTATATTTTAATCCTTCTGCCACATTGATCAAGTTATATAATAGGTTGTATCTGTATTATTTTATCTTCAAATGCATTTTTCTAAGTTTGCAAATTTATGTATTGCTCTACAAATACGCTTGACAATGGTCCTCTTATTGAACTGATAGGTTTCAGCCTCCTTGTTTTCCAACTTTCTCTATACCCATTTATGGAGAGGATTCTTGGGCCGATAATGGTAGCACGCGTTGCAGGGGTAAATTCTGAGCACCGCGTAGCATTTATTTAGTTTTTTCATTTGAAAAAGCATTTAGTTAGTTTAACATATATGTTTCAAAACTTTTTTCTTTATGCTCTTGGTTACGTAATTTCTGCTTTACAGGTTTTGACCATTCCTCTTTTGACAAGTTACCCTTATATAGCAATGCTATCGGGGTTGAGCCTTGCCTTGTTGTTAAATTGTGCTTCTGTGATAAAGAGTCTTTTATCCGTAAGTTGCTATACTCCTTAGACTATGATTATGCTGTGAACTATTTTCTAGTAATTGACTACTAATATCTAGCAGTTCTAATTGGTGAAAGATTAACTGGGTTAATTGTCAGATGTTTACAAACTACTTGTTTCCTCTGTCAAATAATCACTGCATCTTAAATGGAATATAACTCAGTTATACATCTTGACATCTATATCTGTAATTTGTACTTCAGTTGATTACTCCATAAGAGGTGTGTTCTGGAATGACTAAATTATACTCGGTATGCTTTCTGAGCATAGGTCTGTGGCAAATAGATAGCTACAGATTGTAAAAAGAGGATGCATTCCCCCTAGATACGTTGACTATCTGGTTGTTTCGTTGCAGTAAGAATGAGTACAGGCTAACATTGGGTTAAGTAATAAGGTTGTTGAATATATTCAGTTATGAGCTTGGTCTTAGAGGAGTTTGGTACGAGTGTGAAAATGGGAACACTTTCCAGAGCAATTCCCACTCATCATACAATGAGCATAAGTTATAAAAGTAAAATTATATTGGACAATATGTATCCATGCACGAGGAAGCATATTTCTGGTTAGTGACAGGTCCGCTAATACTCGACTTAGTAAATATCTTAACAAAATGATCTCACTAGAACAATGTCTTAGCATCACTGTCTGGACTGAGAAATTGGAGTGATTTAGTCTGTCAATAATGCTCTTAATTAATTCAGATTCCATATTTTTAAAATCATTGCCTTTAGATCTTGTTTATAAGTGCTTATAGTAACACATTTTTTTTATAATTTTTTTATAAATAGGTGTCTATCATAACTGGATTATTCATTCTGCAAAACAAAGCAGTGGTAAGATTTCTAACCTATGCTTTCAGGTACATAATTTCTGGTTTATTGAGTTATGGTTCGTCTAAAGTAATATAGGAGTCAAGTTGATCTGAAAATGTATGGCTCTACAGGACCAGAATCAAAGAGGAGCAGCTAATGGAATTGCTATGACTGGAATGTCACTTTTCAAAGCAGCTGGTCCAGCTGGAGGAGGTGCTCTGTAAGTGTCCTATTGATTTCTTTAGATTGTTTTAGGTGGTAATGAAACCGCTAGAAATGATTAAACTGTAAATTAACTTCTAAGTGCATTCCTTGCATGAAATGATTAAAGACTCTATCAGTTTGTCCTGGAGTGGGCTTTGTTTGCAGCCACTTAAGTTGGAAGGACGCTCACTTCTGATATCTGATGAATCTCAATTATATATCACCTCCATATGGTTACTGTAATTAAGGTGTATTTATACTATCAGTTGCATCATGGGATCTTGATAGATTATTTAAGCCTGAGAAACTATTCCAAGTGAAGTAGTTTTTTTTCCAATGAGCAGTTAGATAGCATTTTCCATCTTTTTCTGTCACAAAGCCAACCGCGAGATTTCTCTTTGTTAACAAATAATTGTTTTGGTCACTTTGCTTACCCTTTAATCAAGATATATTATCTTCTTAAAAGGAATGTAACACATGATTAGATTGACCATACTTATATAATTTGGGCTTTTGCAGATTTTCTTGGGCACAAAAGCGTCTAGATGCTTCCTTCCTCCCAGGTATGATGCTAATGGAAATTCTTTATTATTAGTTTCATGTCAGCTAAACTATAAAACTGAACTTGTATATATCCTGAAATGTAGCACTGATTGTGTACTTTCCAAAATGACATAGATTTAGGACAGAGATTTAGGCTTGCATGCCAAGTTGTTACGTTGTTGCATTAGGATGTATTACGAAAATCGAAGTTCTTAGTTGACCAAATTTTGAGTTCAGGTTCCCAGATGGTTTTCTTCATTTTAAACGTGGTTGAGGCGATTGGAGTATTGATGACATTCAAGCCGTTTTTAGCTGAACGCCGGGACTAGACAAAGATCCTTTTAATTTTCAAGCCAATTAAGTTTTTGGAATGCTTCAACCAAGTTGATTCTTTGGGGTTCCACATCAGTTTTTGGGTAGGCATAAACTTGTGATGATGACGATGATGCTGTCGCCAATTGATTATTGCTAATTTTCTTTGTATCTATTAGCTATTACAGGCCATTCTTGTTGCCATTTTCACAATGTTTCTAATATTTGTTGGTATAGCGGTGCCCATTCATTATAGTTAGCTTGTTATGAGCTCAAATATCAATATTATAAATTATGAGTGTAATTGATCGGCTAAATACTCATTTAATCCATATATTTTGATATAAGTGTCTTTTTAGTTTTTAAATTTCAAAAAATACATCAAAACACTCTTGCTATTCAATATGTTACATTTTTGTCATTAATATCATTGCACAAATATTATTGTCATTAATTTATTTATTTATAAAAAAATTAATTAGCAAATTAACCAATAAATACAAGTATGAAAGAACTAATATTTTTGTACCCATCAAACAATCTTAATAATAATTATTTATAAATAAATTAATATCAGCCAACTTAGAGTAATATTTATTATTTTTACAATAATTTTACTAATAATTATTTTACCAAATTAATCTTAAAAGTAAAATAATAATATAAAAGTTTTGTAAAGGTATTATTATAAAAGGAATGAAACAATAAGGGTAAGTATGTAACATATTTAACAGTAAGGGTGTTTTAATTTTTTTTTAATATAAGATTAAATGGACACTTAAATCAAAATATATAGACTAAACTCTAAACTAACATTTGTCATAATGTTTGGATGTGTATAAAATGCTTAGGGTCATCATGTCTTTGTAAAGGAAAAAAAATTAAAAATAACAGAAAATAAATATCAAGTTCAAGAAGAAGCTCCTAGAAAAAAAGGGCTTGGATTGAAGTAAAAATTAATAATCATGTTCCAAAATCTTAGATTTGATTTGTGAAAAAAAAAAAAATTCAGCATTGGTGTTTGGTTGGGAGGAGAGGAAAGTAATTTGAATTCCTTTTTTGTTTTCGTTGTTTGGTCGGACAAAATATATAAGAATTTAATTTCCATTAGAATTTAATATTGACTATAATATAGAATTTAGATATTCTATATCAAGGCAAGGAGTGAAGAATTCAAATTCCTCTTCTGTTGGAAACCAAAGTTTACAAAATTACTCCTTTAACTTTTTAACTCATTTATTGTCATCAAATAGTTATTGTTTATAATTTTATTTTATCAGTTTAATATTATAAATAATTTTATATTAACTAAATTTAAGTAACGATTTAAAAAACCTAACAAAATAAATACATTTATTTATTTAATATGAAAATATAGAAACATAGATTAGCAATTGTCGGACTGCAGCCGAACTACCGCCGGCATCGCCGTCACTGGAGCATCTAGTGGCACTGTCAATACCGTTGAACTCGCCATCTGATGAACAAGATTATTATGTTGTCATTGAGGTAAAAAAAATCATTATGTTGTCATTGAGGTAAAAAAAATCAATGTATGTTGTTCAAATCTGATTTAAAAAAATTAGAAACTTTTTAACTTCCACAAATCCAAAAAAATATCAAAATATTTGGCTAAATGAGTTCATCCATTATAGAGAGGATCAATTATTGATCATTTTCATATTATTCAGGAGCTTATATGAGATGGTGCGACGGTGGCTGACGGTGGCCGACGACTGAATACGGCGGGTTTGTTTGCTTTTTTTTTTCTTTAAATGACAATTTAGAAATATAATATATTTGTGAAGAAATTATTTCTATTATATTAGAATTTATTTATAAACAACTTATGTAATTATAATTACTTAAACGGATAATAAAAAAAATTATGTTGATAAAATTTTTTAAATAAAATTTAATTATAAATATAAATATGTTATGTAAAATACTTTTTATTAGTTATTTATGTAAATATATTAAATAAAATTACTGTTTAATTTTTTGAAGTATATTCATGATAAAATATTGGAAGTTTAACACTTAAAGCTAAAATTATCTAAATAAAAAAATTAGAGATTTCCTTTCTTTGTATAATAATTTCGTAACAAACCAAACATTCGAAAAGTGTTTCACTCTCTTCTCTCTTTTTCTCCACTTTCTTCTTCTCTCATTTGCTCACATCTCTTCAAGCCAAACATCACCTTTTAGATGAAGGAAAAATCATTATTGGATTTAATAAAAAAAATTCAAATTCTACCAAAGAACTGAAACAATTTCTTTGGATTCAAAATTCAACCTCATGAGTCATGTAATGTTGTCGTTTTTAAAGACTAATATTTTGTGGTAATCTGAATTAACAATGGACATCACTTGTTTGTCATAATGTCCAAATAAATAATTTTTTTAAAAAAAGTTATTTTCACTCTTTCTTTTCAAGCATCCGAATTCCTTTTGCAGTTTGATTCCTTTTTTCTGAATTTTATTCCTTCCATTAAACTAATAATTTATTTAAGGGTAATTAATCGTTAGCTCCCAATTGTTTTGATATTTTACACAGTGCGCCGACATCTTTCGACCATGTGCCCCGCACCCCATTTCCGTTAAAAAATCAGTTTGAACTGTTTAGGCTGTTAAGTTTAAGACTATACTACCCCTATTTTGCAATGAGTTGAGTATATGAGGACTAAAATACCCTTACAACTTATAAAATTTACATAAAAAATAAAAGCTTATTATAATATTTTTAAAATTATATGGAAACAATTTTTTTCCCCGGATTATGAGGGGTTTTAAATTAAATACTATTTAATAGTTGTAAAATTATTTAAATACCCATTTCCTTTTTTATTTTTGTAGATATCCTAACAAATATATGTCAAGTCTAAAATGCCCTTAATGAGTGCATCAAATCCACACATTTACACTCAAATCTCTTCCAACTGAAATTCTCTCAAAATCTCTTATAATCTCTTACAAAAGTGCAGCTATGTATTCACTTATTTAACTCTCATACTTTTTTCAATTGAAAGGAGGTCCATTACTCATTAAACAACCCAACAAGATATGTTAATGTTATTGGGTTTTAAGTTTATATTTTTGAGAAAAATTTAGAAATTTTCCTCACATTATAATGTTTTATTTTCAAATATATTTACCATTTTTCCTTATGTGTTGAAACATACACAATGTAGGTTGTTTAATTTATTTTTTCAACAAGATACTTAATTTATGAAGAAAATATTTTGGGTCGTGTATTCCTTTTGACATCGTGTATGTCATATAGTCAGTCGTGTAGGTCATGTAGTCGTGTAAGTAATATAGTCGTGTAGGTAATATAGTCGTGTAGATCGTGTAAGTCATGTAAATAATGTAGTCGTATAGGTCGTGTAGGTTATGTTAATCATGTAGGTGGTGTAGTTATTTATATATGAAATTTAATATTATTATTTTTATTGTATCAACGGATATAGTTTTGATACGTGTGTCTAATCTTTTCAATGGTGAATGGATTAAACAAAATGACGAGTATATATTCAAAGGTTCTAAGGCTGAAGGGATAATGATACGATCGCCAACATATGCGGAATTGGTGGAGAAGGTAGCTTAAGTTATTGATATAGATACTTCAGAATTTAAAATCACAATGAAGTTCAAGCTTAAGACATCTGATCCTATGCCACCGGTTACAATTCAAACCAACGATGATGTTGAGTTTTTCTTAGAGGAAGTAGCTAGTGCAATGGAGTTTAGAAACCCGCTCTGCTTTACTTTTGAACATAAATCAATTTCGGTAATTCCTGTGGATAGACAACCTTCACCTTGTCCTTCGTTGACATTTCTGTATAGCAGCAAATATAAATTATTCTAATGGATTAACAATAATGGCAAAAGTCGTGTAATTTTGAGTTTGTGTACTCATGTAGTCGTACATTAAGTCATGTAATACATGAAGGTAGTGTAGTATATGATGACCGTGTAATTATGTAATAAATGAAGGTTGTGTAACACATGAATGTCGTGTAACAATATAACACATGGAGGTCAAGTAATATATGAAGTACATACATGTCGTGTCATACATGAAGGTTGTGTAATATACAATTGAAGGTCGAGAAGGTTTTGTATTACATGATTGCAAGTAGTGTAATATTACAAAAGTTATGTCATAAACGACTGAGGGTCGTGTATTATATGAACTTATGTGTATTACACGACCTTGAATCCTGTGTTACATGACCTTGCAGGACCGAATCGTGTGTTACATGCCTTACACGACTGAATTATAATCTGCACAATTCATCAAATTTTCACCATTTGCATGGGGGAAAACAGCTAGAAATTTATTTTTGAATCTATTTTGAGAGACCCACAACTAATTTAATTTATTTTTTGAATATAAAACCCTAAATTTTTTATTTTTCCCTAAATATCAAAAAGAAAGCTAATAACAGGGAGTTATTTACCTAATGAAGTTAGATTTCAACAATTTTGCGGCAAAGGATCAGCTCTTGACGGTGATTATGTAGCAATGAACCTGACTTCTCTTTCTCATTTGCGGTAAATTCCCATTCTTCAGGCTTAGTTTGCTCATGTGTATCAGTCCAGTTTAATATGTATGAGTGTTTGTTGGAGCCATGTTATCTTTGAGGTGGAGGCTGTACAAGTATTTTGAATTGAGGATAATTTAATAATTTTATGTGTGTTTTTAGAGGGTATTCACGAAAATTTTAACACATTCTATTTTTAGGGTATTGAGATAATTTTCAAACTATCACAGTGTATCTATGCAATTCGCTGGGATTATGCACCTAAGATTATAAAGTATAAACCCAGTAAATTACAAAATAAGAGGCAAAGCATGATTCCAACACGAAAGAATAAAGTCAAACAGAAAATCATCAACACATTACAGAATAAGTCCAATAATCCCACCAAAACAAACAAAACCCAATAAGAAAGAAACCCTAAGCTAATGATACCAAATCCCTGACAGTAAATTTCATTGTAAAATTCTATTACATGACAAATTCATACCGAGAAAAGTCAACAAAAAGAAACCCAATAATCAAGAACCCTAAAACTAAAGATATCAAACCCTAAATTAAATTATAGAGGTGGCGAAGAAGACGGCAGCATTGGCATTTCGTGCAGTGGCGGAGGCGACGATTTTGAGTGGTGGCAACTAAGGTGGCAGATCACATTGCGTGCACCGTTTTGTTGCTGTCCACTCAAGACGGTGGCAGATCATGTCGGCAGGCAGCAACAGTGAAAGGCAAGAAAAAGAAGAAGAAGAAGAATGAAGGAAAAAAGACGCAAGGAAGAAGAAGGAACAAAAAAAGAAGAGAGAAAAGATAGAAAAATGAAGAAAAATGTTACATATATATATATTATTTTAATCTTGTATAAAATTATCATTCTACTCTTCTTTCTGTAACGTTGGTCGTAGATTTGACAGAAATGAGAGTGTGGTGCGCATAGTCGGAAGATGTGGAGGCACAGTGTAAAATATCGAAACAACTGGGGGCTGACGCTAAATTACACTTTATTTAAATTAAATTATCCTAATTGTATTTGTTTGTGATTGTGACACGAGCTCGGACAATCACTTAATCTTTTTATTAATTGATTAACAATTAGTTTCATCATTAGACGGCACTATCATAGTTTTGTCACTATGTTTGTTACCATCTCTTAAAAAAATTACTTTAAATGTCAAATCCGGCAACAAAGATGTAATAAAAATTAAAAAGCAGCACGACATCTCGTGGCCTAACAAGGTAATCACGAGCATCTAAATGAACATACAAACTCTTTTTTAATATATATAGACCTCTTTTTGTATTTAGAAATAATTACAGGGATCCTAAATTTATTTGTGTGTGGCTAAAGAGATTTTTGATAATTATTTTTTAAAATAAGGGATTTTTGTGACCGTTTTGCCACGTCCCATGATGTCGCTGTTCTTGTCCCTAAAAATTATTCCCATAAGAATCTTAGATTAATTGGACGTCAGCAATGAGGGCATGTAATGAAAAATTTTGTTTTGCATGGTGTTGACAGACCCAGCTGCAAAATCAGCTGATTTTACAATTCTATTGAAAATTCTTTAAATGATCACTTTATCATCTAGTTCTACTATATCCTTCCCCTGAAAATTCTTTTATGCTGATTTTGTTACTTCTTTTCTAAATATTTATATTGAAGTACTGAAATTGGATTGAATAGACAAAGGACGGTTACTTGATTTGGAAATTTTTCAAGTATGGCGGAGGGGAAGGTGAGAGAGCCGTTGTTGAATAAAAAATATTGTGAGAACTGCTCGGGCTGTAAGGTTGATAAGCTGAAAGAGTCAGAACGAGGCTTACCAATTCGTAAACTTTTTACTATTTGGATTGTTGTGCTTGCAGCCGGTAAATTTTTCAACTTCAACTCGATATAATGATTTTTGAGAGAACCATTTACAATGATTTTTGCCTATTGTGCTCTTTTAGTTATGTCCTTAATTCTTTTGTGATTTGTTTTTTTTCAGTTCTGCCGGTATCATCTCTCTTTCCCTTCCTTTATTTTATGGTGAGTGGATTGTTGTTGCCCTCAGCATAGTAGTTATTGGCGAGAAAATTTATATTTTTCTATCGTGCTTGCTGATTTTCTGAGAAATATAAGAAAAGACAAGTTTTATCTGTCAAATAATTCATTGCTTTTTCACAGCAGTCTGTTATGATTTCTTTTCAGATTAGGGATTTTCACATTGCAAAAAGGGAGGAAGATATTGGACTCTATGCTGGTTACGTGGGTGAGTTATTTTCTGTATTTTTATTATATTTAATAAATGACACAGTATGGAGCCCTTCTCTGATATAAATGTCTGCATCTTATAAAGTGTAGACTTGCGCCTTTATACCGTAAAGGGCCAAATCTATGCTTTAAAAAGTACAGATGTTCACACTTGGAAACAATTAACATATATATATATGTGTGTGTGTATATATGCTCAATATAACATTTCAAATTCCTCAAGAAGGTATCCTGACAAACCTCTTAATACCTTGTTGAAATTGAAGGGTCTTCATACATGCTTGGCAGAGCTCTAACATCTGTTTTGTGGGGAATGGTGGCTGACCGCTGTGGTCGAAAGCCTGTAATAATAATAGGAAGCATCACAGTGTTAGTGACTTCTATTTTCATATGATCAAGATTGGAATTGATGATACTTTTGGCAATTTCTGGATTTCTTATTTGTCTTAAAATGCTCATAGGGTTATTTTCAACACTCTCTTTGGGCTTAGTGTGAATTTCTGGATGGCCATAGCTACAAGGTTTCTCCTTGGGGCTTTGAATGGTTTACTTGGACCAATAAAGGTATTGATTGGGGGTATTTGTTGATAATTCCAATTCAATTCATGCAAATATTTGTGCTCAAACTTCTCTTACGCCACCAGGCATATGCATGTGAAATAATGCGCGATCAACACCAAACTTTAGGACTGTCAACGGTGAGCTTATCAGTTCGTGTATGATTGCAAAGTTCTTGAGAAAATTTTACTGCATCATTTACCTTGAGAACTGCAATGTAATTTCAGGTCAGTACAGCATGGGGCACAGGATTGATTATTGGCCCTGCAGTGGGTGGCCTTTTGGCCCAGGTCCTGCAATTTTTACTTGATTGTTATGCTCTTTTTTTTGAATTTTTAGTAGTTTGGCTTTATAAATATTGTTTTGTTATATATTTGTGGATAATTTTGCAATCCAGCCAGCAGAGAAATATCCAAAGACATTTTCCAAAGAATCTGTGTTTGGAAAGTAAGTGAATTTACTGCCATTAGCCTTATTCTTTTTCTAAGTGAATTTTTTTCTTTTTCTGTATTACTTTTTAAATCACGATATTTTGAAAAACAAATTTATGCAGATTTCCTTACTTCTTGCCCTGTCTCTGTATATCTCTCTTTGCTTTTGCTGTAACTATTGCTTCTTTCTGGATTCCGGTACGTGGCATTTAGCCCTCTTTTCAGCCTGAATTGTACATGTAATAAGCAACTCTCCCATAACTTCAAATTTTCTTGTGGGTGAGACTATGAAATATAACTTGTGCTTCTCTTATACTGACTGAATTGACACCATCACATGCTTTTCGATGCAGGAGACATTGCACAAACACAACGAAGATGGTGTATCACTTGATGTATCATGTGAAGCTTTGGAATCTGCATCCTGTGAGTCCAATGCAGAATTTAAACAAGATGAAGGAAGTGAGGAGGCCACAGCTAAGAAAAGCCTCATGAAGAATTGGCCCTTTATTTCTTCGATTATTGTTTATTGTGTTTTCTCGCTTCATGATATCGCTTACACCGAGGTATAAATATCTCTAACTATGTTTGATTGTTTATACATATTCAGATATTCTACTTTATTATGATATAGAAATGTTCCAATCCAGAATCTGGACTATGTTAAAGTCCAGAAAAATTGTTAAGTCGTATAATTTAATAGTATAATTTAATAGTATAATAACTGATAGTTTTCCCAAACTTGAATAAAATCTAGGATCTTGGACTAGATCAATATTTTGTTATGATATTTACAAAGTTATCTTATTATATAAATAGCTTTTTTGTCTGGAAAAGCCTGGGAACACTATTAAACCCCACGGTTTAAGAGCATTGTGAAATTATACTCTTAAATTGCACTGATTTAAGAGATTTTTCAGATTTTTCTGCACTTTAAAATTCCTGATTGGAACATTTCTGATTATATATATATATATATATATATATATATATATATATATATATATTGTACCTGAAACAGAGGGTGCTATTGCTGTTGATGAGATTGTTTTTAGTTTTGTACATAAAGAAGACATATGGCTATTTCCGAACCTAATAATTTCTCTATTGGTGTATTTTTTTTGAATCATAATCAAATGGGTAAATGCTGCAACTATTCTTTTAGATATTTTCACTGTGGGCTGTCAGCCCGAGGAAGTACGGGGGTCTGAGTTACTCAACTGAAAATGTCGGCCAAGTTCTTGCCATCTCAGGTGCAAAACTGATAATTGTGTTCCCCATTTATACTTATTACGAAACTGAAAATGTTACTTGTTTTCTCATGCATCACCCCCACAGAACTGCTTGACAATTGTCCTCATTTTGAACTTACTATAGGTTTCAGCCTCCTTGTTTTTCAACTCACTCTATACCCGTACGTCGAGAGGATTATTGGGCCAATAATCATAACACGCATTGCAGGGGTAAAATTTTGAACACACCATGTGGCATTTAGACCATTTGGTAGTTTGTTTCAAACATATTTGTTTATAAAATACTTTTCTTCATGGCTTTGGTTACATAAATTTTCTATTTATGTACAGGCTTTATCCATACCTCTTTTGACAAGTTACACTTACATAGCAATGTTATCTGGGCTCAACCTTGCCTTACTGATAAATTGCGCTTCTTTGATGAAGAATGTTTTATCTGTAAGCGGACATCCTAATTATTGATCCATATATTTAGGTTATATTATCCATTAGCAAGTATCTATAAAATTATTTAGAAATGTTGTAATTCTTTTTTACTTTTCCTGAATTATAACATCAGGTGTCTATAATAACTGGATTATTCCTTCTGCAAAACAGAGCAGTGGTAAATATTTTTTCTTTCGTTTGTTTAGTACATTTCCATGCTTTCAGCTAGTACAAATTTTGTCTGTGTCAAAGTTGAAATTTAATTTGTTGGTTTATGGCACAATAACAGGAACAGCATCAAAGAGGAGCTGCCAATGGACTTGCTATGACTGTAGTGTCGCTTACCAAAACCGCCGGTCCAGCTGTAGGAGGTGCTCTGTAAGTGTCCTATTGATTTTGTAAAATTATACGTAAATGATGTTATAATTTTTATTTTTTTGGGGATACAAAAAAAATGTAAAATTAAGGCACGATTCGATTGATCATTTGTTTGGTAACAACTTCATTAATCCCGTTCTGGCAGATTTTCTTGGTCACAAAAGCGTCAAGATGCTGGTTTCCTTCCCGGTATGATGATTTACTAATGAAATTTCTCACTAGTTTGCGAATTACTTTGTGCTAATTAGCTTAACTAGCTGCTCAAATTAAAGTACAGGTAACCAGATGATCTTCTTCATTCTGAATTTGGTTGAGGCACTGGGAGTAATGTTGACATTCAAACCGTTTCTAATTCAACGTGCCCCGTGAGTAGAGAAAAGATGCATCTGTTGAAATATTCAAATAACTATCAAGCAAACTAAAGCTTTCAAAATCTATCAACAATTTGATTATTTGGTGTGGCTGCCACTTGCCATGTTTTGTGTTACTGTTCTAAAGGCTTAAATATGAAAATGGTGGTTGGTGCTCACACGAACTGATTGCTGGTAACATTAATTTTTCAATACTTATCTCTGTTGATATTTACACCTGTTCATTGTCAGAACTACGACAATTTATCTTCACAATGATGCAAGCTAGAGAGAATTTTTCATGTTAAGAAAAATATTGAAGCCATAAAAGAGTCTTATTCCGGAGCCCTAATTAAGTACTAGGTTTTCTGCCATGCTTTCAACGGTAGCACATTCGGAGCTCTTATTCCAGGGGCTTTACAGAAGAGAGAGCTGATTCTGATTTTCTTCAGAACTTGGGGATTCCGTAATAATAGAGGACAGCAATTATATAAGAATATTATTTTGTACAAGTTTTGTGTAACCTGACCAGTGCAAGTATAATTTTAAGATCTTAACTCAGATAAAAAGATCTTCAATGATGTCAAATATTGCACATAAAGCTAAGAACCAAACATTAAAACTTATGATGAAAGGAAACAGAAATGTTGAGATTGAAAAGACAGAGGAACACAAGTTTTTGAAAAGGGTTAAATGTCCATTTAGTTTTCATATTTTGATTTAAGAGCCTATTTAGTTATTATATTTTAAAAAGTAACTCAACCTCCAAACACCCGTACTGTTAAGTATATTTGGTTCCTATCCTTATTTTTTATTTTTTACAATAATACCCTTGGAATAATATTTTTGGGCATATTAATGAAAAGAAAAAAATGTTAATTCATCAAGTTAGCCATAATTTTTTATGTTATTGTTTTAGTTTTAGGATTAATTTGGTAAATTAAATTTTTATATGCAGTTATTAGTAAGATTGTTGTAAGAATATTAAACATTACTTTAATTTGGCTGATATTAATCTATTTATAAACAATTATTAGCAAGATTGTTGTAAAAGTATAAAAATACTAGTTATTTCATAATGATATTTACTGATTAATTTGCCAATTAACTTTTTTTATAGATAAATTAATTAATTTAAGAATAGTGTCCTCAAGATATTATTGTTAAAGTAAAAAAAAAGGTAAAAATGTAACATAATTAGTACTAGGGTATATTTGAGGTATTTTTTAAAATATAAAGATAAAATGAGTACTAAAGTCAAAATACAGGTACCCAACGAGCATGTACCCTTTTCAAAAGTTTGAAATTTTATTAATGAAAGTCTAAATAACAAAATTAGGGTTTAGACTCCTTTTAAACTAAACCTAAATATTACAAATTTATCAAAATAAGTAAACCTGAAATATTATTACATAATAATATTCTCTTAGCTGAAATAAGAAAAATAAAATATATGGTGCTTAAATCTTATATCTAAAAGAAAAAGATAAAAATTTTTGAAATAAATAGATATTAAACTTGTAAAGTAACTATGAAATAAACAGAATTTTCATTCGAACCATGACGCCAATATAGCGTTACAGTAGTAGATTAGATTCTCTTGTTATACACCCTAAATAAATAACTATAACTCAAGTTATTACCCCTGAGAAATACCCTACTCATCCTACGCAACAATCCAATTCATGAGCTTCATTCCAAAATTAAGAATAAACCGACGCATTCCAAATAATTTAAGATCAAACGACCAGATGAAATGAAAATGATAATTGCCTCGGACTGAAGCTCATACAAGTTCATTTGTTACGTCCAGCAACTGTTGAATTGATAGTCAGTGAAATATAAAATAAGATAAGTACATATTAATCACACGCCATTACGAACCAATAACTATGGATCAAGTAAAATTTAATTGTAAATTAGGACAGTAGGGGAAGCATCCATAAACATAACATGAGAGTAATCCATCAATTGAAATTTCATAGGAGTAAGTTAGGGCATCAGAGAAAGAAAGAAATGAATTAGCAAAGGAAACATGGAGAAAAAAATAAAAAAAACAAAGTCAAAAGACGGAAGAGTTGTGTGTGAGAATCTTCTTCTACGGCCGTTGAAGCCCCAAAACTAATAAGAATCGAGCAATTGAACTGTTGCAAACTCAATGGAAATACAATGAAACCTTAAAAATCAACAGTCAAGGAAAAACCACAGCCTAACGATAAATTAATTTAAAAATATGAAGAAATCTGCAGGAAATAAAGCGAATGAAAGTGGAAAATTAATTACCACCGAGTAAATGCGAACGAAGAGTGGAGTCAGATCCTTCTTCGCCCCATCCACCAGTGAGATTCAGAGATTGTATTGAAATTGAGAGTTGAGATCAAGAAGTGATTCTTGTTCTCCGTAATTTCCTTTTTCTTTTAATGTTATTATTATTTTCAATTTCACGAGTTTTTGTTTTTTGGGTTTTAAACGGTATTGGCATATTACATTCTTTTTACGTTAATTTTACAATACTACCCTTCAGATTGCACAGATTACATAAAAATAGTAACAAATTTGGGCCTTCCAAGTTTAGAGTAATTTTGGGCTCGACATTGCATTTCCGACAAACAAATTTTCTTTATCACCCACATATGATATTTTTCATATTTATCCGACGGCTTGTCAATGACAACGCCCTTTGTAAAAATTATTTCTTTTCAATGGTTCATTGAATCCCCGGAAATGTCTGGTTGATAATACAGCTATTCTTGTAGTGTACAAATATACACTAACTTGAATTTATATGCTTTTATGATTATTTGATAATCTAGTTGTGATCATATCTGCTGATAAACTTAGCTAGTAGTTTATATTTATTGTCTTAGTTTTCTTGGCGTTCACATTTTGATGAGTAAATTAAGGATTTCTAGATGAAGTACATAATTTATTTGATCTCATGCCTTGTTTCACAATATCTGAATTGTTTAGGATGGGTCACTTGGTTTACTGTTAATTTTGGAATGCAGTTCTAATGATTCCTTCAGGCTTTTATGGGTAGATTTTGCATCATTGAATGTCTTTTGGTCTAATTTAATTTGAGTGTTTTGTTTAAGAGTTCGCCTTTTTTTTTAATTAAATTTTATAATTCCCTACATACGTTTATGATAAAAATTCATTAAAAGGGGCAATATTTTTATGTTGAAAGCCTTCATATTTTATAATTCCTTGAAAGCATGCGTAATTTTTTCTTTCTTTCTTTGCCATTTATTTATTTTCATCACTGCTGTTCTTTTATTTTAACCTGGTGCTCTGTTTGTTCACTGGGTTTGCTTTTCTTCACATCTATCTTTCTTTGGAAAGTTAGAAGTAGGGATGGTAATAGGGAGGGGAGGGAAGGGGACCGATATCCCCATACCCATCCCCGATATTCTGTATATGTCCATGTCCCCTCCCCATCCCCGTCAAAATTGCTTGAGGGGATCCCCGTCCCCTCCCCGAATAATAAGAGGGGATCCCCGAAGGGTCCCCGATCCCCAAATAATTAATAAATTTTTTATTTTTGAACTTGATTTAATCATACTAAAATAAAAAACTTAAACAAAAGTAAGATTTGACAATATATCGTACATTAACATTAATCCATTACAAAAATCACACTTCAAAGTATAAATTATCAGAATAATTATCTTCGTCAATATTCATAACCCTATAATAAAAAAAATTACTTTTATATCAATAATGAAATAAATGAAATGAGTATAGATACTGAAATTAATATTTTTAATAATTTACTCTTGTACCTCCTGCTCATTATGTTCTTCAAATGTGGCAAATTGAGAGATAGCATCAAGTTTCAAATCCAAAATAATAAAAATAATATAAGCAATGTAATTCATAATCTAAAACAGTTTTTTGTCAAGTATTGAAATAAGGTATGCTCAAATAGTAATTCAAGACCACCACTAATTAATTAGGCATGAAATTTTTATAGTATATTTGTATAAATATTTTGATATTTGTTATTTATACTACTATTTAATATTTTATAATTTAAATTATTTTATTTATTTATTAATAATTCTAAAAATAAGATTATAATTAAAAATAAAAATGAGGAAGTGGGGAAATGGGGAGGGGATGAGGATTCTATCTCATCTCCGTCCCTTCCTTGAATAAGAAACTGGGTTAAAAAATTATCCCCGTCCATTCCCCAAATAAGAAATTGAGTATAAAATCGTCCTCGTACCCTCCCCGAATGGGGAAAATCCCCAAGGGTCTCCATCCCCGTGGAGATTTCTGCCATCCCTAGTTAGAAGGCAAGGAAAGTACTTAGAAAATGCTCTTCCCTATGAACACACAATTAAAGAACAGCTGAATATCATTCATCGGATAAAATTTTTTTTTTTAAAAAAATGTAATCAGCGCATTATTCCTAGAACAAATCCTTAAAACCATCAAAGGTTCGCTATGAACAACTATATTGTGGAAATATTGTTTGAAAATATTGGATAGCATATTCATAAAATCAAGTTTTCACAAGCCGAAAAAGGGACTAATTTGGACTAGCATATTCATAATATTTTCTCTGCGGTCCTGTTATAATTTCTCTACTCTCTGATTGCAGAATGTCTGCCTATTGATGAAGATTTAGGTCACTGTTCTTCTGTGCACAATCTGAAATAAGGTCGTTTTTCTTTTTTCCTCTATTCAAAGTTTACATTCTGAGGGGTTCCCGTTTCGATCTCTTCTTGTGATTCACTGCATCGTGTCGCTACATCTATGATAGTGTGTGTTACAACCTGTCTGTTTCCTTCGTTTGATCATCGCAAGTTCAATGACAATTTATTCTAGCCAAGCTCTTTGTATGTATTATAACATTTTATTCTCAATATATATGACTCAATGAGAGATCTTTTATTATATATATGTCACGAATTTCTGGTATATTTTGGGATTTGATGATGCATTATTGTCTCATTGCAAGGCCTTGTAGGCACCCTGATTCTCATGTGAGGAGATTGGTCTCGTGTATGTATGTATGTTTATATCCACAAGAAATTTGATAAATGATCTTGTCATTTTCTCATTAAAACATCTAGTGCTTTATCTGTTGGAAAGGTTCCAGCTAGCAGGGCCAGACTTGTAAACTCAAAGTTCTTCACGTCACTCTTTAACAATAATAAGGAAGCCCAAGAGAAAATTTGGAAGTACTAATAAGGACCACTTTTGCATTGTTCATTTTCTTAATTACCTTCATTATTATTTTTGTTTTCAATTGATTAAACTTCAGTTCCTTAGCATTAATCTAAGATAACATTTATTTATCAGATTGGATTGGGAATCCTAAGGAGTGGAAATTTTAGGATTGGGAGTGTGGAGTGGGAGTGAGAGTAAGTCATTTACTTACGTTAGTATGAGAGTGTGGAATAGAAATTAGAATCTCTCTTTTGTGTTTATTTTGTCTTGAATTTGGAGTGAATTACTTCAAATTATAGTTTTATCCTTATTTAAAGCACTGTAGTTTTTAATTACAAAGTAAAAAAAAAAAATGTAAAATAAACTATTTATTTTATTATTAATATTAATTTTATAAATTAATAATAATTATTACTATTCTTATTATGCAAATCACAATTTTTTTATTAATTTTAATTTCAATTATGTAAATTAAAAATTGTTGATAAGAGTAACACATGACACATTATAATTAATACAGTAAAAAAATTAATATTTTCTTAGAATAAACTATTTATTTTTATTATTTATTAGCATTAAATAAATATATAGTAATATTATTAATTCTCTATGAATATAATATTATTATTTTTAAATAATTTTAACTTAGATTAAATAAATTATTATTTTTAAATAAATATTATAATATTATATTTAAACCAGTTTAATATTATTAGTTTTAATAAATGTAATATTATTAAATATTATTTAATAATATTATTCAAATGAATATAATATTATCATTTTTAAGTAAATGTAGTATTATTTTATTTTAATAAATATAATTATATTATATTTAACAAATGAAGGGTGAAAAAGAAAGAGGTCGGAGTGGATTCCTACTCCTATCTCTCCCATGGGAGTAGAGAAATTCTAGAATACATCTGGTGTACTACGTCAGCCATACAATAAGCAAATGATGCTATGACATGTGTGCATTTATTTTGAAAAACTATCATGCAAGTGGTGTTTGTATTAAATCCAATTACACATGTCATGCATGCATCAACTGATTGTAATACACCAGATGTATTATAGATTTTCTCATCTTTCATTGATGTCGTCAAGATTTGGCGCTACTATCATCTTCCTCGCTTTCAGAGGTTAACACGATTCATTAGGTGGGGCTGTCACAAATTAAAATATATATTTTTAGCTTCGATGATCCAAAGCTTTGAGCAGCTCCAACATCTAGAGATAAGGGTTGTTGGGGTTTGCGAGAGATCATTTCAGAAGACAGAGCTGATCGTGTGACCCCTTATTTAGTCTTTCCAATCTCTACCAGAACCTAGATGTTTATACCCTGGAATGCAGAATGGCCGGCACTAGAAATTTTATTGGTGTCTAGTCGTGATAAATTAAAGATATTCACGGTAGATTTATCACAGAATAATGAGAATGATCAACTTGGTATTCGTGCACAACAGCCTCTATTCTTGTTCGAAAAGTTATGAAGCCATTTTCTAGATCTTTTATCAATTGCATCATTGACGACTTTTGACTTTAAAAAAACATAACAAAACATTGATAAATTCATACTCAATAAATTGAAAACTTCTATTACATAATGATTTTGCTAGTCTGGCATAAGGGATCAATGTGCTAAATTAATAATTTAATGAATTTTTTTAGATATAGCATTATAAAAGAATCCTTAGTTTTTTCATGTAGAACCCACTTACAATGTAAATTAATAATTTATTATTTGCAATAAAATATTTTCATGACAATTTGGAATTTACTCGAGAGATTTCACAATCTCAAATTTCTCAAACTGGGAAATTGTTCATACGAAGAGGTATTTTCCAAGGAAGGATGCTTAGAGAAACATTTGGGGGAGTTGGCGATGATAAAACATTTAGAGCTGTGCAGACTTAATCATCTGAAGCAGCTGCGGAAGCAAGACTCCAAACTTGACTCCATTCTTCAATATCTTGAAATTCTACGAGTCTATCATTGTCGAAATATTTTTAGTCTGTTGCCATCGTCATCGGTACCTTTTGGGAATCTAACAGAACTGGTAGTTTCGGATTGCAAAGAACTCGTAACAGTGCAAATATCTGGATGCAGAGCAATGACAGAGGTGGTAATAAATGACAAAGAAGGAGTTGAAATAGAAGAGATTGTTTTCAGCAAACTGAAGTTATTGATTCCATGAGATTTAGATAGTCTCATAAGTTTCTGCTCTTCCAATTACACCTTCAAATTCCCATCTTTGGAATATTTGAAAGTGATTGGTTGTCCCAACATGAAGATTTTCGCTACAGGAGAATCAAGCACGCTTCCAAGAGTAAGCGTCTGGTATGGAGAGACGGAGGATCAACAGTGTTGGGCTAATAATGATCTTAACACAACCACACAACAATTACATGTCGAAAAGGTACGGATATACATATTACTCTCCATCTCCCATGGAAAAAATTTACAAAATTTGATTTTTTTAATAAAATACAGACAAGATATTTGTTATAAAGTAAGTTTAAATTGATGAATAAGAATTTTATTTTCAGCTGTTGGCGGGGTCTTCCTCATACTCTATGCAGTACAACTAATTTCATAGGCTTCTTATGACTTGGAGATGCAAATTTGAAGAAGAAAGTCCCAGCTGGTAATTAATTGTTATTGCATTTATATTGTATTTACTTGTTGGAGTGGGAGAGAGGGGAGTGGGAATCCCACTCTATGGGTCCCACTCATTTTTGAAGTGTGAAGTAGGATCCCCACTATGGCTCACATATCATAGCATTATTTATTTATTGTATAGCTGACATGGTACACTAAATATATTTTAGAATTTCTCATGAAAGATATCTCTAGAGCCTCCAAGTTCGGCAACGCTACCTTAAAAAAGATAAATTTCCCGTTAATTCCAATAGCCATATGAGAAGCATTTATTGAAATTTTCTTCTTTGATTACAAAGTAATGCAAGTCAAAATATTACTTGTTCAGAGCTTAATTAGCAAGTGCATGAGATTCCTTTTTTTTCCCCCTTTTTTCATTCCAGCGTCCCTCTCCTTTCCTCGTCATCATCTACTCTTGTCCTGACAATCATAGTTATTTTGCCAGGTTGCTCATGAAGATCTAAGAGTTGTCTGCTGGTCATCTTGTGAGACCTGACACCAGTGACAATTATTGGGGAGCACTGTTGATAGAAGAATCTTATGCCTTATTTTGTTATGTGGCATTGATGTTGCTCCAGTTAATTGCCTTTTCAATTAGATCGAATTCTTTATCAGAGATTAACCTTGTGGTGTGGGACCTTGTTAAAAGGCCATAGTGAGCCGTGTGTTTTGGGCTTATCACCTAAAGTAATCCCTGAGTGTTTCCATCATGGATAACCAAAATAGTTCCAAATTAGAAAACTAGTCAAGCTCTCAAAATCCATTCTCTTCAGCCATGGGAATCTCTACTAATAGTGCCTCTTTTGTAAGTTTCCACCTAGAAACCCAAGAGGAAGTTGGTCAGAGGGCTGTCCAAGCCTTCTGATTAGATCCTTTAGATCCTTATAGATACTATCATGTAAATACTTTGTTAACTACCCTAAGAGCGGTCATCCCAATAAAATTATATCCTAATTTCGATCCTGTTTGTAAAACTGGAAGAAATCAAAGTATCTTTGTTCCCTTGATCCAGAAGTGGATTAAGTAGCAAAATTCTGGTAAATCATTGAACTTATAAACATGAAATCGACTCGATTATCAGATTATAGATTATAAGTTCATAACCCTAGCTCATTCCCATTTTATTCGGAACAGATCAACTAATTCTTTGATTCGAGTTAGTAAGAGGGATTTTGAGCTAAGAAATCGATTCTAGAAATTAATTAGAAGCTAAAAAAGGGTATCCTGAGCAATTACAATTTTATATATATATATATATATATATATATAAGCAGTGTTGAAGTATCCAAATTGATTTGGTTGGAGCAAGAACTTGTCAATTCCTCTTGCGGCACTTGTTGTGGTGATGCTGAAAGAGTCATCACTTAACGGCAAAAACTTGTAACCTCTGGAAGATTTCTCAGACTCAAAGATCTTAATTGAGCAAACTCGATCTTCTCAATTGCATTATGGTTGTCAACATCAGCTTCTCCCCCAGTTGCAAAAATCTCTTTCCTCTTGCTGCAATTAATAACTTCAATTCTCTCAAGTCTAGGATGGCGTTCTGTAGTAGAGACCCAGAAGATATTACTCAACTCATCACAATTTTCTACTCTTATGGTTTTGAGTTCATTGAAAGACTCTACTTTGAGTCGATCAACGCATGTCCTCTCCATGCTGATCAAATTGCGAATAGTAAGTGACTCCAAAAGAGGAAAGGCATCACAAGCGACCATCTCCATTGAGTTCACGATACAAAAGAAGTCAGGATCATTTTGAACCCAGAGAAGCTTCAATTGTGAAAAGCCTTCTGCGTCCAAATCGAAAAGAACATTGTTGACACCTTGCAGCTTGTCCAACCAGAAGTATTCAACGTTATTGATGCCCCGCAATTTCATGGAGCAAATGTCCATAAAATCAAGCTTGAGCTTTAATGCTTTTAAACTCCCAGGATTAGTGTTGATCAAAATATGCGGCTGACTTTGAAACCAATCTTTTATAAAACTCTTGGGAGCCATGAATGACTCATTTCCAATGGGTATTTTGAACCTTTCCAGTTTTCTAGTAAAAAAGCCTTCTGGTAAAATACTGTCATTTTCAACATCAATTTCTAGAGTGGTTAGTCGAGGTAAATATATCAATTCATCAAGGCTATCATTACTTCTTTCACTGTTGGCTCTTTCAACCTCCCATTCAATGAAGAAATTCCCCATATACAATTCTTCTAATCGGTTTAAGCTTGGTACGACATTTGGGCCAATAACTTTTAGATGGAAACAGTGTTAAATCTAACAGCCTTAGCACAAAGGTAAGGATTTAGGCAACTGTACAATATCAGACCGCACAAAGGTAAGGATTTGTAGATTTTCCAACTTTCCAATAATGGCTATGTCTATCGCTCAAAATGCTTTCGTCGAGACAAATTTTTTGAAGATTTACTAGAAGATCAATTGAAGATGGCAATGACAATAACCGCATTCTAGTCAAAGCTACAACCCGAAGCTTTTTCATCGCTTCGAAGAAGTTCCCAAGAATATTGAGCACGTCAAAAGAGTTCTTGGGATTTATAAGTAAAAATTCAAGTTGTGGAGATTCCAACCGTTCAGGAATGTCATTAATACTACTATCTCTTAAAGAGATTGCAAAATATTTTTTTAATGCATCTGCATCTGGCCATTTCCACACATCCTCATTTCTCACCACAAATGCATTTTTGTCACTATACGCAATTGAAATGGCGGCATCGCGAACTACATCATGCATGGAAAAGGTTTGACTGCTACCATCCTCAAGCAACAAACAAGAATCTCTTAGTTCATTGATTAGTGCATGCAGTCTGTTATGTACATCTTCTAGCTTATGGACTCTTTCAAATACACCCAAGCCCATGTTAAATTTGAACAAGTCCGTAATGGACGCTCGTGTAATTAGACCACACAGCAAAAGAGTTTTCTTAAGTTGCTCTCCTCTTAAATAATTGTAACTCAGCTCAATTGATGAATATGACTCTGCTGGCACTCCTTCGTTGAAGCTTGCCTCTGCAGGCGATTGGAGTTCTGTCAAGGCATTCTTCCACACCGGCAGCCTTTTGTTTCTCAGTCCCTTGCTACTGTAGTTAAGGCAATAGGCAGACCTCCACATGCCTTGGCTACACTTTTTACTGTAGATTTCAACTCACAATTTTCAAAATAATTACCAGTTAAGATCTTGAACAATCTCCAAGCTTCTTGTTCATTTAAAATGCCAATCAAGAAGTTATTTTCAGATCCCATCCTTGACAGCACATTAAGATCTCGCGTTGTGAATAATAATTTACATCCTTGAAGCTCAACTCCAGAAGGAATTCCAACGGTCTCCAAATCAAGAGGTTTGCAGATGTTATCCAGAATCACAAGGATCTGCTTCTCATTCGTCAATCGTTCATATAGTCTACTAGCTCTTCTAGATTCAGCTTTCTCTGACAACTCTAGGCCTAACTTCTCCGCAATTTCCCTTTGGATCCTTTTTATGTCTGGACTTTGGGTAACCTCTGAGAAAACCACCATATCATAAAGCTTGTCTTCCGCCTCGCAAACTCCTTCAACAGTGTTGTCTTTCCAATGCCGCCCATGCCGTACACCCCAACGATGCTGACATTAACATCAGTTAATGCATTTTGTATAGACTTTAAAGTAGAAAGTCTTGATTTAAAGGCCTCGTAACTTTTGTTAGACTTTAGCCATGCCTCCTCCGGAATGGTACAGTAGGAAATTCTATCATCAAATCTCCCAGCTTCTTCTCGGAGTTCAACAAGCGCCTTCACCTCTATTTCTGCTTTCTTTCCATGCTCATAGCGAATAATCCAATTAGGAAACAGCCCCATGAGACATCGGTCATTTGCTGTCTCTTCGTCTTGAATGAATTTGGCTGCCTGCTCAGTGTTCTTGTTCGCATTGACCAGCTATTTCTCAACCTTCTCTTCAATCTTTTCACCTTTTCTTTCAGCCTCAGAAACTCTGCGACGAATGCTTATTCTTTCATCCTTGAGCCTTTCAAGTTCTGCCTTGAGATTCTCAAAGTTGGCACTCGAGTTATGCCAATAACTAAATTTGCGTTGTGCTAGATGAGCGAATCAGTTTACAATACCGGGAACAATGCTTTTCAAAATCTCTAGTGCAGGTACTTATTATCATTATTTTTTTCATGCGTGTGGTTTAAGTGAATAAAATAGAAATAGAACAGGGTCAATGATTGCCAAATTGATAATCACGTAGAAGCAAATCAAGGCTAAATGGGAAAGAGAATTGTTATTTGTACAAAACAAAAAAGGAGAAAAACAGTGTATTAGGAGAGAATCAAAGTGTCTTTGAGATAAAAAAATTGAAGCAAGAAAAGGATTGCTTGATCCAATAAAAATGTAAAGAGCTGGTGGCAAAAGGGAAAAAGGCTAAATAAGAAAACACATACCACCAGCAGTGACCACGATAAACAGAAGCAAATCAAGGCTAAATCGGAAAGAGAAATTATATTTGCA
>JAEVFN010000087.1:0-130165 GCA_030449075.1 Murraya paniculata | reverse complement strand
ATGGGAAAGAGAAATTATATTTGTACAAAACAAGGAGAAAATCAGTGTAATAGAGGAGAATCAAAGTGTTGTTGAGAGCAGAAAATTGAATCAAGAAAAGGGTTTCTTGATCCAATAAGAACGCAGAGAGCTGATGGCGGAAGGGAGCAAAGCTAAATAAAGAAACAGCTAGCACTAGCAGTGAGCACAATAAACAGAAACAAAGCTTGTTTGAGATCAAAAGATGAAAATCAGGACAGGGTTTCTTGATTGAGAATTCAATGCAAAGAGTAGGAGCTGAAGGGTACGGAAAATATCGAAACGAGAAACTGTTCGCTGGTAAAATTTTGTTCAATACAATACAGTAAAAGAAAACGAAACGGCAAAAGAAAAATTATTATCAAATGTGAATGTAGAGAATTTCGAAACGTCCAATTGTTTCTTTTTCGTCTCAGTCAACTATAATGACAAAACAGCAAAAGCAAAAGAGAAATTATTTCTTTTTAGTATTTTTTAAAGTATTAATAAATATTATTTTGTAAATATATAATTTAAATTAATTACAAAAAATTAATACAATAGAGTACCAAATATTATACAATATTATTATAATACAGTATTAATATAATATAGTATAATACAATACAGTGTGTCAACATACCCTATAGTGACAAAACAACAAAAGACAAATTATTGTCACATGTGAATCACAATTTTAATATATTTTCCTAATTAAAATAATATTATACAATTGGGCAGGATTATGTAACTCCTAATTGAAAAAAATGCTAATACTGGGATTATTTAACTTCTAATTGAAAATTGCTAATATCCATGTTATGAGTGAAGGACATAAATTATTGTCAATTGCGACGTACCATTTGCTTGCAAATCATCAAAATATTAGGGTCAGTCATCAGTTGTCCTAAAATGAAAGTTATAATTTTGGATTAAAAAATTAATAATATTTGATAAATGTGTTTTTTGAATAATAATTAATATTGATAAAAATAAAAAAATTAATACAAATTTTCCATTAAACAATGCTAAGATAACCTAATGTAGTTGCTAATAATTGGCTAATCTTGGGTTGTATTGCCACGATCTTTTATGGTGGGATAATCATTCATTGGACATCGCTAGTCTACTTTTAAGAACTTGTAAGGATAAGGCTAATTACATCTCTCTAGTTAGGTATACTTTTCTTTTTAAGTAATAAAACTATCCTTGTATATCCCAGAACTTGTTAAAAACACTGTAACGAAATGAACATAGAAATTTCTATTAAATACATGATCAGATAGAACAGCTGACTCCTATAGAATCTATCGCTAAAATATCCTGAAGAGGATAAACTATTGTCGTCACACCAAGTTTATGAGGTTTTAAAAAAAATTGTTATATTAATATTATAATATAATATATAATATTTTTTTATCGTAGACATTTTGCAAATATATTTTATAAAAAATAAAAAAAATCCCAAATTTATCCCTAGAGTAGAGTCTTAATGGGATAAAAATTCTTCATTTTGCTTTATATAGGTGTGGGCTCTAGATTAAGGGCCAGTTTGAAATTGTGGTGGCTGATTAAATAAGCTATTTTTGTTGTGCAGATGAAATAAATTAATAAGCTACTGATTAAAAAAATAACTATGTGTTTGGTAAACTGTATTGTTGCGATTGCTGTGAATTTAAAAAGTAGAGTACATGTGTTTTATAAATTTTATTATGAAAGTTGTGTTTTATTATATAATGATCAAAACAAACATAAGTTTAAATTACCTATTATTTTCAGAGTATGTTTAATAAATTGTTTAGACATTCTTTTTTTTTTCAAATACATAAAATTGCATACAGTGAAAAAAACTAAATTAAATAAAATCTAAGAAACTTTATAATCTGTTACATAAAATACAATAAAAATTCATACTTATATATACTCTAAATAAAATAAAAGTAATATGTATTGTATTTACGTTAAATTAATACTAGAGAGAATATATAGTAGTTGTAAAGATAATTTGATTGTGGGATAATATGATATCTAATTGTTTACACATTAGTATTTGTGGGAAAGTAAGATATAATTATCCTTTTATTAAAATATTATGGTTAAAACAAAAATTTTAAAAAGATGTGGTGATTTATTTAATAAATTACTTATAAAAAACAACCTTTCACTTACTTTTAAAAACTGTTGTCAAAATAAAAAAAATTATGAAATAACTTATTTTTATAAAATTTATTAAATATAAAAATTATTAAATAAATAATTTATTAAATTTCAACCTTAATTCCAAACGATTCCTAAATATTGCGGTCCCGTAAGCATCATTTACCCTTAAGCAGCAAACGCATAATTTGACTAGTCCTATTTTATCATGTCACCCAACGTGCCTTAAAGCTGAACTCAGGCGCCGCAGCCACATTTACCAGAAGAAAATTTTACACGAGGCAGGTTCACCATGAGCTTGTCCAATAATATTTTCTCCTGTGGTAGAATATAAGTCTCAATAATTTTTTGAATATAAAATTTTATAAATCCCACAATTGATTTCACTTTAAAATCTACTGCTCTGGCCCACATAAAACAGTAGCATTAGACAAGCCCACCACGTGTAAGCTAGGCGGACTAGACTTTGTCAACAAAGCTTTTCTGAACATGCGTTACATTACAATTGCCAAGTCCTTTCACTGTATATTCAGAGTGGCAGGCTACGTGACATTGTGTGGCCCATGCGCTAGCTTTCACTATTCATATGATTTTTAAATTATGTTTAACAGAATCTAATAAGACCTTCGCACGGTCCTGTTGAGTTAAAACTATTGTAACTTATATTCCTACCAAAAAACATATAAATTTTTTTTTTTTAAGTTACAGTTATTGTAATTTACAGTCACAATTTTTTTAAATGAGCAGTAATATCACATATTTACTGTTTACTCAAAAAAATTATGGCTATAAATTACTGCAGTTGTAACTTAATAATTTTTTATAAAAAATTATAACAAGTGCTGAAGCCTGCATGATTTTAAATGAAGTTTTTAAATGAGATGTAAGTTATAATAGTTATAATTTAACAGTTGCTCTTTATGTAAAGTTTGAGATGTGTGACCCTTATTCAATTTGTATTATTTATTTATTTGTAAAATAAAAATAAAAAGATAAAAGGATGTTATTTGACCTTTGATTACATCCAGACATGTAGTATTTATTCTAATATTTAGAGAAAAAAACATTTATACCTCAAAAATTTAAGAAAATATTTGTGTAAAACTATAAATTTTTAATAAGATATGCCAAGATTCTCATTTGATTATAATACTTTTTGTAAATAATAACTAAAAAATTGACTTTAAAATTTTTTAATAAATAAAAATAGAACTTAAATAATTTAATTTGTCTAGTAAACTAATAATGTTAGAATATTTTTAATATATAAAATAATTTTTGAAATGAAAATTATTATATTTATTTTAATAATATATTTGTATTTATTACAAAAAATTTAAATAAATCTTTAGGTTAAATAGATTTTAAAATTAATAAAATATATCTCATGTTTTAATAATATTGAAATTATTTTATATAATATTGATAATAATAAAAGTTTTTTATATATTTATTTTAATATGATGTTTCTATTTATTATAAAATATAATTTAATATAATATAAGATTGTAAAGTATTAAAGTATTTTTTAAATTGAAATTATTTTAAATGTATATATTTTTGTATTTATTTTAATATAATATTTCTATTATCATAAAACATAAGAGTTAATTTTTTGAGTTAATAGAGCCTAAGGGTATTATAATCAAAAGGTCTTAGCCTCTCTCATTAAAAATTTGGGAGTCTACATGATCATTTCCCAAACCTTGGGGTGTAGATATCCTTTTCTCCAATATTTATTATTCTTTGTCAGCATTTCACAAAGGAAAATGATAGTTACACTGAATCAAACCTTGAACTAGTCAAAACGCATTAGGTAAGTATTTATTTAATCATTATATTTTGAGTTAAGTACCCATTTGTCTTTATACTTTAAAAAATACCTCAAGACACCCTTGTTAGTAATTACATTATAATCATGCTCTTACTTTTTCTTTAATTTTACAATAATACCCTTGCAATATATTCTTAGAGATATTAATGAAAATTAAAAAATATAAATTTACCAAATTAGCCTTAAAAGTAAAATAAAAATTCATTTTCATTATTTTACTTTGTTTTTATTATTTTACTTTTAGGATTAATTTGATATTTTTTAATAAAAAATTATTGGTAAGATTGTTGCAATGATATGAAACATTACTTTAAATTGGTTGGTATTAATTTATTTATAAACAATAACTAGCAAGATTTTTGCAAGGATATGAAAAGTACTAATTGTTTCATATCAATATTTATTTTTTAATTCACTAATAAGTAATTATTGGTTAATCTACTAATTAAATTTTTTTATAGATCAAACAATTAATGTCAAAAATATTATTGCAAGGTGTTATTGTAAAAGTAAGGAAGAAGGAAGTGTAAGAGTCTAACATAAGGAAGGGTAACAGTCTAACATATTTAATAGTATGGGTATATTAGTTATTTTCAAAATATAGGGACTAAATAGACACTTAAATTAAAATATAACAAATAAAAGAGCATTTTCACCTTAAATAATATCGAATAGAATGTGTTTATTATCTAACAAAACTAAACCGTAACTACAAAGCACTCCTCCGAAATCGACCACAATAGCCAACACAGCACAATCACAACCACGACCACAACTATTATGCCATAACCACAATCACTCGCAAAGCGGCACCCCAAAATCAACGAAAACAAAAACAGAACCCTAGAATCAACTAGAGCAGCTAGGCACATACCCTTTGACGACTGCGGAGCATGGGTTGTAGAGTCACTATGGCTTGTGTGACACGGCTTTTCTCAAGATGCGGCAAGCCTGTGACGGCATCAAGCCTCGCTCGACCAGCCACCCAACAACACCAACGGAGGTTATGTGCTAGTGCGCACCCAGGATTTTTAGCTTCAACAAAAGAGAAACCAACACGAACACTAGATTGTTTTATGGAGGCACCAACCTCCAAATTTTCTATTTCCTTCATTGTTACAACCTAGCAAGAGGCTATGCGTGTTAGAGTATGTCGCTCTCTCCCAAAATCTCCATCCCAAACACACATTCACCTTCACTATATATATACATTGCAAATGACACCCCCATTTGCTAAGGCGAGGTGGCGCACTGCCCTCGCGCCATCTCAATTCATTTCCCACAAAACTAGACACCACTAAGCATGATCTAGGGAGCACATCTTCACTCCCCTAAGGAACAAGGCAACCATTGCCCATTGGCCCAAAAACAAGGATGTTGTGGGATGTAACTGCCGCTGCCCACTTTCCCATGTTACCACTTTTCTAGCCATGCATTCCAAGGCCATGTCTCCCACTAGTTGCACACGAAACCACCCACTCATGCTTGAAGTTAGGGCCCATTTCGCAGCCCTTGGCTTAGTTTCGTGCCACCTCGCTTGCTGCCCAAACTCGGCCAGCGCGTATGCCTCACGCGTTGTAGCGCCCCATGCTCGTGTGCCTCTGTGCCATGCTCGCGGGTTGCTGCACCTAAAACTGGCGCACCCTGCTCCACCCATGTGTCTCGCACCCGCGCGCGTCCACATGGCTCGCACTCGCGTACCCATGGGCCTCATGCCTGCGAGATGATGTGCGCGCTGCCCACACACACCCTTGTGCCCGCTGTTGTCGCGCTCCCCTGCGCTTGTCCCACAACGTGCACTTGCTACTTCCCCAGCTAACATGTCAATCATGCCTTGCTTTCGTTCTCGCCACAAGCACGCCCAAGTTGCTGCCAAGACTTGGCACAAGGCCACAAGTCAAGGCACAGCATTTGGCCCACCGGCCTAAGGTGGCGACAGCTTGGCTATAGCCCTTGTGCGGCGGTGTTGTGACTTTTGATCATGGAGTTCAATTCGAGTTACGTGGCTTGTATTAGTCTTGAATCAAGATTTGCAAATAAAGGAATTTTTTTTTCTAAAAAAAAGTAATAATGAGCCACAACTGTGTCGTATTTGGAGTTTTGATTTGAAAATCAAAATTTTGTGATTTTGGTCTAGGTCGGGGGTTTGACTCGCATACTTCTGACAACAACAAACACTGTGAAAAGACAGCAACTATGTTGCTAGAAAGAATGGTTTTCAGCAGCGATGTTTCTAGAAAGAATGGTTTTTTCTCATACTCAATTGGAGTTAAAGGATAGGGTAGTTGGTTACATATAATGATTCAGAAAAATAAGAATTTAGAACCAAAAAAAAAAAAGTGAATCAATTAGTTTCAACAGCTAGAATGGTTTTTTCTCATACTCAATTGGAGTTAAAGCATAGGGTAGTTGGTTACATATAATGATTCAGAAAAATAATAATTTAGAACAAAAAAAAAAAGTGAATCAATTAGTTTCAACAGCCCCATTTTTCCTAACGATTTTATATCCTCTCCTCTATAGCATCAATGGAAAAAGTGTACAAGCACTCTTCACTGAATAGTTGGTATATGCAACATGAAGATTCATGCAAAGTTTGCCGATGTTAACAACATTTTAAAAAATGTTAACAACATTTTCAAACTTTGTTAATGTGCCATAATTTTTTTTCTCTTAATTGCTCATATTATTATCAATCAAATATCTACTGATATTTTACATCAAATACCTATTAGGACAGCCACCTAGATCAATTCTTTTTACATTAAATATCTACTTGGAAAACCTCCTAGATCAATCCCACAAACTAGTGGAGGAGATGCCTAGCTCTACCCAAATTTCTATGCTTACAAATCACAGATACTGGAGGAAACCAGTTGGGGAGATGCTTAGCTCTACCCAAATTTCTATCCTTATAAATCACAAATATTGGAGGGGTATCTAATATACCCACAAACCAGTGGCCTTGACCTAAATTTCTATCCTTACAAATCATAAAATACTAGAGGGATATCCGATATACCCACAAACCAAATTAGTGAGAGAGATGCCTAGCTCTTCCCATATTTCTATTCTTACAAATCACAAATAATAGAAGGATATATGCTATACCTAAGAAACTATTTCTATCATCACAATTGTTGATGGGGTATTTGCACAAACTAGTGGGAGAGCTCTCTACCCTATTGAAAATTTGGGAGAGGAAGTAAAACAAAATTAGTTAGATACAAATACTACATGATTCATATAATTTATTTTTATGCATACGTTTTAATTGTAAACCTTAGCTCCAAATAATAATTATTGTTCTAAAATAATAATAATAATTATTGTTATTTTTAATTGAGTAAATTTCCTTTTCAACCCAATTAGAATGACAATTCTTAATTTATCCCCTAAAAAAGTGAAAACATCAATTTACCCTTTTTTCGTTCAAAATAAGGCAGGGAGGAGAGCATGTAAGGGGGGTTTGACATATATTTTTTTTTCTTCTAACTGATATTTTCAAAATCTTAGGTATAAATTAAAGACTATTGTTAGACCAAATTATGAAAGACGCAAAACCCACAAAAAATATAGGCCCAATAAAAATATTTTACATAAAGTAACCTAGATGTATTCTTTATAAGAATGGCTAAGATGCTTATAATTCTAACTAAAGTATCTAAATACAAGATATGACAAAATGCCAAAAGCATGATTCATCAAAGAAATACCTAGGTCTATTCTTTTCAAAGAACAACCTAAGTTCATTCTTTACAAAGAACGACTTAGGTCCTATACTTATAAAAAATGACCTAGGTCCATTCCTTACGAAAAATGATTTAGGAACTTAAAAAATATTTTTAAGTGAAACACCTAAAGGACGAGTCTTCAACAAAGTGCCAAAGGCATAATTCAAGGAATGACTTAGGTCTATAGAAAATATTCTAAATAAAATGCCTGAATAGCGAGTTATCTACAAAACATTAAGGCATAACTTATCATACATTAATGACCTAGGTCTATTCCTCACAAAAGCAACCTAGGTCCTTAGAAAAAGTTTCTGAGTAAAACACCAAAAGACGAGTCTTTGACAAAATACCAAGGATGTGACTTTGAAGAAAAAAAAACCTAGGTCAATTCTTACAAAACAGACCTAGGTACTTAGAAAAAATTTCTAAGTAAAACACCCAAAAGGCAAGTCTAAGACAAAACACTAAGGCATAATTCATAATGCATGAATGACCTAGGGCTATTTTCACAAGAGTGACCTAGGTATTTAGAGTAAATTTCTAAGTAAAATGCCCAAAGGACAAGTCTTTGTCATAATACCGAGGGTGTAACTTAAAAAAAAAAAAAGACCTAAGTAAATTCTTGTAAAAAAGACCTAGGTCCTTAGCAAAAATTTCTAAGTAAAATGCCTAAAAGACGAGTCTAAAACAAAACGCCAGGGTGTAATTCATAATACATGAATGACCTAAGTTTATTTTCACAAGAGTGACCTAGGTCCTTATAAGACATTTCTTAGTAAAATACCTAAATGGTGAGTCATAGATAAAACACCAAGGCATAATTCATGAATGACCTAGGTCCATTTTCAGATAAGTGACCTAGGTCCTTGGAAGAAAGTTCTAAGTAAAATGCGCAAATGATGAGTCATCGGTAAAATGCCAACGTGTTGTTCATTATAAATGAATGATCTAGGTCTATTCTTTGTAGGAGTGACCTAGGTACTCAAAAAAAATTTCTAAGTAAAACGCACGAATGGCGAGTTGTCGACAAAACGCTAAGCCATAATTCATTACACATGAATGAGTTAGGTCTAATTACTTAGAATTAATTTTCTAAAGAAAACGCCTATGGGCGAATTATGATAAAAAGAGACCTAGGTCCAAATACTTAGAATTAATATTTTAAGGAAAACGCATGTGGCGGATTATGATAAAAGAGACCTAGGTTCAATTACTTAGAATTAATTTTCTAAAGAAAATGCCTACGGGCAGATTATGATAAAGAGAAATACGTCTAATTACTTAGAATTAATTTTTTAAGGAAAGCGCCTATGAGCGGATTATGATAAAAAGAGACCTAGGTCAAAATACTTAGAATTAATTTTCAAAGGAAAAGGCCTACAGGTGGATTATGATAAAAGAGACCTAGGTTCAATTACTTAAAATTAATTTTCTAAGGAAAGTGCGTACGGGCGGATTATGATAAAAAGAGACCTAGGTCCAAATACTTAGAATTAATTTTTTAAGGAAAATGCCTACGGGCGGATTATGATAAAAGAGACCTAGGTTCAATTACTTAGAATTAATTTTCTAAGGAAAATGCTTACGGGTAAATTATGATAAAAGACAACTAGGTTCTTTCTTTTAAAAAGAGACCTAAGCCTAATTACTTAGAATCAATTTTCTAAGGAAAGCGCCTACAAGCGGATTATAATAAAGAGACCAATGCTAATTACTTAGAATTAATCTTCTAAGGAAACCACCTATGGCCGAAATATAATAAAAAGACTTAGGTTGTTTCTTTTTAAAAAATTACCTAGGTCCAAATACTTAGAATTAGTTTTCTAAAGAAAATGCCTACGGGAAAAGTTCTACTAAACTGCCCATGTATGGGCGAATTATAATAAGAAGACCTAGGTCCTTTCTTTTAAAGAATGACCTAGGTCCAATCACTTAGAATTAGTTTTTTTATAGAAAGTGCCTACATGCAAATTATAATAAAAAGACATAATGAATAAAAAATGACCTAGGTCTAACTTTTTTAAAAAATCATTCTAAGGAGAATGCCTAGGGGCGAATTATGATAAAAGAACCTAGGTCCTTTCTTTTAAAGAATGACCCTAGTCCAATCACTTAAAATTAGTTTTTGAAGGAAACCGCCCAAGAGCGAACTATGATAAAAGACTTGGGGCCATTTGGTGCATAGAAAATATTCCAAGTAAAACATTAAAAGGCAAATGATTGTCTGAAACGCCTGAAGACATGTTTCAAAGAAAAACGTCGCAGAGTTAGTGTTGACGAGAAGCGCCTTAAGGCCAATGTCACAAAGATTAAGGGCAACTATTGACTAAATCTCCTAAGGGTGGATGTTGACTAAAACATCTAAGGATGAGAGTTTAAAGCTTTGGCTGGTCTCAACCAAAATGCCTAAGGGCAAGTATTTATGAGAATTGACTAGCGTCACTATCTACAACGTTGTTTACAATTGAAGCAATTCAACTTCAAAGGATGACCTTTGGGAAAAGATTTTACATTGCTTCTCGGATCGATGAGCACTCGAAGAGCTTCAACAATAGCTCGACAAAGAGCTGTCAAAAAATTCTCACATATTATTTAGAAAGTCAAGTATTTCTTTAAAAAGATACTTTTACTAACTCCCTATTTTTATGAGTTTTAATAATTGTTAAATTAAGACAGATTATAGGGAGCTACAAAGCACTGAATGAAGTATGAGACATTAGTTATAGACCAATTCTATAGAATAGGTGCTTTAGAGAAATTTCAAGCCTTGAAATTTAATTCGTAATAAGAAAAGCCCAAGAAAAGCCTAATAAAAAGTAACAAAAAAAAAGTGTCACTTCTCAAAATTAAAAATTAAGATTTGAGGGGCCTCTGTTACACTAAATTATGAAAGGCTCAAAACCCATGAAAATTATAGGCCCAATAAAAATATTTTACATAAAGTAACTCAGGCTCATTCTCTATAAGAATGGCCAAGGTACTAATAATTCTAGCTAAAGTGTCTAAATGCAAGATACGACAAAATGCCAAAAGCGTGATTTATCGAAGAAAGACCTAGGTCTATCCTTTCCAAAGAATGACCTAGGTCTATTATTTACAAAGAACGATTTAGGTCCTATACTTACAAAGAACGACCTAGGTCCATTCTTACAAAGAATGACCTTGGTCCACTTTTTACAAAGAACAACATTGGTTCATTCTTACAGAGAATGAGCAAGGTTCACTTTTTATAAAGAACGACCTAAGTCCATTCCTTATAAAGAATGACTTACGAACTTAGAAAATATTTTTAAGTAAAACGTCTAAAGCGTAAGTCTTTGACAAAGTGCCAAAAGCATGATTCAACAAAGAATGACCTAGGTCCATTCTTCACAAAAAATGACCTAAGTCCATTCCTCGCAAAGAATGACGTAGACACTTAGAAAATATTTCTAAGTAAGAGCACATGAGCTACTAAATATTCTACAGTATGCGTCTACGGGTAAATACACATTCTATGGAATGGGCTTACAAGCAAATACACATTCTACATAATGGGCCTCCAGGCAAATACACATTCTACGAAATGGCCCTATGGGCAAATACATATTTTACGGAATGCTCCTACGAAAAAATATATATTCTACGGAATGGGCCTATAGACCGATAAACATTTTATGGAAAGAGCCTACAGGCTGACAAACATTATACGGAATACGCTTATGGGCAAAATGTTGCAAAATCAATCCTCTTTGTAAGGGACCAATATAAGTGCCGAATTTAAGCTAAAGTCCATTAAAGGTTAAGGGATAAAAAACATGACAAATGTCCAAAGATTTCTTGTCATGAACAAGTATTGACACATATGAATATTTATCTCCATGCATGGGATTTGGCTGACGCTTATCACAAAAAAAGTGCCATATAACCTCTCCAATTGACTTTAAGTTGCCTATATAAAGGCCATGGTCCCCAATTTGAAGGTAAAAGAAAAAAAGGCATAAAATGAATACAAAAACTCTGCCCATCTCACTCTAAATTTTCTCTCTCTAAAAGTTGAGTAAAAAGGACTGACTTAAGCATTAAGCGTCAGAAAGTTATCGCTGGCACTCTGGCCCCCTTGGACAATTGTTTATTTTTTATAGAATAATTAACCATAAGAAGACGTGATTTGAGACACTCTCATCAAAGAGAAAATAAGCTACAAAACTTAATTAAGAAGAAAGTTTGAAACAAAAATCAATCACTGTACATTGAGTAAAAATTTGCATCAACAATTATCATTCTGGGTGGATTGAAGTATGCCATTTTTAATTAAATATAATACCAAAATTACTTTATGTCAACCATTTGTTTGATTTTAATTTTTTAAACATAATTTTTAAAGCGTGTTCCCCACAATTAGTGAGACCAAAGATTTTTGTCACATTTTAACATAGGCTTACGGGGGGAAAATGAACCCAACAAAACAATCGTGTTAGATGGTAGAAGAATAGTTTGAATATGGCCCGCTTAGTGGAGTACAAGTTAAGTCTGTACTCCGATGCTGCCTTCATAATCAAACTTTTTCTTTTACCATGTTTGAACTGGCCATCGTTTTCTTGGAGACATTGACGCTTTGAATGCCTCTTCCGCCTTTAATCACGCATGCAGCCAACAACTTTTCCCATGAAATTGACATTATGATCATAGCGAAGGTCCTTCATGTCTCAGGCATTTCTTCAGCTTTTTTTTCTCTTAAGAGTGAGGAGCAGAGAGTTGAGAGTGTCAGAGCTTTAAGCTCTTGTTATAGTAATTTGAGAGATTGGCTGTATTGAGATTCTGGGTAGTGAACCAAAATATATACAATACTTGTACTTCTTATTTCATTAGTAAAATATTTTCTTTCTGTTTTCGCCTGTAGACCTAGGCTAAAAGTCAAACCACATAATTCTTGTGTTTTCTTTGTGCTTGTTTTTTTATTTTCTTTCCAATTTCATTTTAGCTATGGCCCTTCATCACCCATCAATTGACTAACATCTTTTGATAAAACTAGAGAGTGGGGACAAGCACCTTATCAGTTGTCCGGAACTGAAGTGAAAAAGCAGTTGAATAATATACTTACCGAGTATAAGGTTGAAGACTTGAAAAAGAGGAGAAGGAATAAAATGAAAGAAATGATAAGATTACTTGAAAGAAGAAAAGCATTTTTTATGAACTACCGTATTGGGAGTTCAATTTGATTCGTCATAATCTTGATGTCATGTACCGTTTTGATCTTTGTTATGAACACAGATCAAAAGTTTAATTTGATCAAAATTTCTTAAAAATAGTGAAAACGTAATAACATGGAAGATGGCTATAAAAGATAAAAAAAAGGAAAGGATTAAAAAGAAAAGCTATACCTCTTATTAAAAAAAAAAAGAAAAAACAATAGCGGCTTCAAGTTTATAACAAAAATCAAAACGGTGCGTTTGAGAGTGTATATAGAGTGGGAATTGTGTTGCTTTTTGATGGCAGAATTTTTATGAGATATTTGTCGACGAAGCCGAAACCAAAGATGAAGCCCATAGCGCTTAAAATACTCAAGCTTTATTTCTCAATGTAAGCATAACTAACACACACACAAAAGGGGCTGAGGTTTCTTCTACCTCCAACCGCCATTACAGAGGGCTTACCAGCTCTCTAACCTTAGATACCCAAACTCTAACTTGAGCATCGGAGTGTGGTCGCCGGCCACCCCCGGCTCCACCTCTGACCTTCTTTTCCTTATTTCGCAGGTCTAAGGCGACTAAGCAAGCACTTTAAGGCCGGACCCCAACATTCCACCATACCCACCACTCTCATTTTCTTCCTTCCTCACGACAATAGACTACAACAGCCCGCACACCACCGACCCAGCGAGGTACCCCAGCTCCCAACAAAATAAATAAATTTATTGTTCTTAGTTCAGTTTTGCAGCTCTCATTCTCATATACCAAAATCAACTAAAAACAGATACCCAGCAAATTCTTGCAGCAAATGGCCTTAGAATCAAGCTTGAGATTCAATGTTCTTAAACTCTCAAGATTACTGTTGATCAAAAAGTGCGGCCGGCTTTCAAACCATTCGTTCCCACTAACCTGGGTAGAGTCGAATGATCCATCTCCGATTGATATATTAAACCTTTCCAACTTTTTGGAAAAGAAGCCATCTGGTAAAATGCTATCATTTTTAACATCGATTTCTAAGGTGGTCAGTCGACATAAATGCGTCAATTCATCGAGGCTGGCATTACTTCTTTCACTATTGGTTTTTCCAACTTCCCATTCAATAGAGCAATTACCCATATACAGTTCTTCCAATCGAGTGAAGCTTGATATGATATTGGATGCAATAAATTTTAGTTGCAAAAAATCTGTTAAATCTAACAGCCTTAACTTAGTCAGTTGACCTAGTTCGTCAGGCAACCGGACAATATCAGACTTTAAAAAGCTAAGGATTTTGTAGATTCTTCAACTTTCCAATTATGGCTATGTCTCCTAACATGCTTTGATCTAGGCACAGTGTTTGAAGATTTACTAGAAGATCAGTTGAAGATGGCAATGAAAATAATCGCATTCCTGTCAAAGCTACAACTCCAAGCTTTTTCATCCCTTTGAAAAAGTTCTCAGGAATATTGAGCTCGACAAAATAGTCTTTGGGATCAATAAGTAACAATTCAAGTTGCGGACATTCCAATTCCTCAGAAACAATGTCAAACTTCTTAACTTCTTCTCCAAGTTCAATAAGGGCATTCACCTCTGTCTCTGCTTTCTTGCTAAGCCGATAGCGGGTCTTCAAATTTGGATACAGGCCCTTGAGACAAAGCTTGTTAGTTGACTCCTCATCTTCAATGAATTTGGCTGCCCGGTCAATGATGCCATTCGCGCTAACCAGCCACTTCTCAACCTTCTCTTCAATCTCTTCCCCTTTTTCTTTCGCCTCTGAAACTCTGATCTGAATGCTCATACGTTCAACCTTCAACTTCTCCATTTCCGCCTTGAGATTCTCAAATTCCGCTTACGCAAATAAACAAGTTGACGTTCAGTTGGAGGAGCCAAGCGTTTTACAAGTTTCAAAACGAGAGTAACAATGAATTATATTAGAATAAATTATATTTTACAGTGTATTTATTTAAACGATAAGAATCAATATTAGAATAAATTATATTTCTATTAATGTATTTATTTTATTTTAAAATCACAATGAGTTATCAAAAGTTATTAAAATTCTCTTAGTTTTTTTATTATAATAATAATTATTTATTATAACAGTTGTCATATTATTAAAAAGTAATAATAATAATTGTTATAATGATTATAACAATTACTACTGAAAATTTTTATTTTTAATAATAGTAACAAATAATAATAATAAATAATTATCCATCGACCACCTAACTTTTCAGTTTTTTTTTTCAAAAATATACAAACAATTTTTTTTTACAGAAATCGATCTTAAGTTTACAAAGTGTTTCAATGCTCACTGTCCCCTGTTAGAATCTTATTGATGTCATAGGATTAAAATTATCATTTACCTAAACATCCAAAAATAGTATCGTTCACACATGATTGAAATTAAAAAAAAAAAAAGGAAAATTACCCGCCAACCACCTGATCTTTTGGTCTTATGAAAAAAATACAAACATTTTTTTCTTTTTTACAACAATCCATCTGAAATTTACGAAGTGCATCATTCCTCTACTACCATCATAACCCATTTATTATTTTTCAAGCAAATGGAATGACAGATCTAGTTTTGTCTTCGTGACTTTTAAGCCTACAAGTACGAGGTGAACGACTCTCCGTCGAGTCGAGGAATTAAGACAAATCAATTACAAATCCAGGACCAACTTGCGAGTGACATTTTAGTATTAAACAAACCTACTATAATTAATCATCAAGTGATAGGCTTCTTTTCAATTACATTAACTAACTTAAACGGAACTTTTTTAAAACCATTTATTTTCATTAAAATTTGAGCCATTGATGAAATAAATATGGGTGACATTATTTGGACCATTAATTTTCTCACTACATCATTTATTTAATTAAATTAAATTTTATTCTTTAAAATATAATCCATTAAATTATTTGTTTTTTGTTCGCTCTTCTTCATCCCCTCATTCTCTCCAACTATTTTTTTTAACATAGAATAAATATTTCAATTAACAAATGAAATTGTTACAAATGTTAACAAATTTAGCCATAGATGCTAATAATAATTAGTAAACAAAAAATTGATGAGAGACAGAATTAGGGCCTGCTATAGCATAATTTGCTTTACTTTTATACTTTTTTTTTCTTGAGTGAGGATATTTGAACCTATTAAAATTCTTTTATATTTTGGGTAGAGTTATTTGAACCCACTAAACTACTGATTGAACTCATTTTTTAAAATAATTTTTTATTATTAAAATACCCCTAAATCAATACAATTATGGACACTAAAATATAATTAAAAAATAGAATTTTTACTATTTGAACCTAATTTTACATTCAATGTTATATTTTCAATAATGTTAGAGACCCCAACATTTGAGTCTCAACTTGAGTACCAATGTTATATATCATTTATTTATTAGATGATGAATTTTGTAAGGAAAATCATCTCTGCACTACCTTTGTTTTGTCATATATACATCTAACCACCTCAAAATTTTGACATATTCTTTGCACCACCTTTGTTTTTAAGTTTGTATTAATGAACAACTTTGACACTAAAAATGATCATTTTACCCCTAAATAAATTAAAAGACCATTTTATTCTACAAATTTTTTTAAAATAATAATTACAAGAATACCCCTAAATTTAATAAAATAAATAAATCTCAAATTAAATATGTTAATATTTTATAATTATAATTCTATTTAAAAATTATCATGCTAATTTTTGTAATTATAATTTCATTTAATTTGTATAGGGAAGTTTCATAATATTAATTATAGGGAAGCTTACAATAATTTTAGGGAGCTTTTCTCTCCACGTTAATTGTTGTAAACTTCTCTATACTTAATTTAATTACAAAAATTAAATGAAATTATAATTACAAGGTGTTAATGTTTTTATAATTATAATTTCATTTAAAAATTATCATCTTAGATTTTGAAATTTATTTGTTTTATTGAATTTATGGGTTTGTAATTATAATTTTTTTATTTTTCAAAATTTTGTAGAATAAAATAGTCTTTTAATTTATTTAAGGGTAAAATAGTTATTTTTAGTGTCAAAGTGGTTGATTGATGCAAGTTTACAAACAAAAGTAATGCAAATCACATATCAAAATTTTGTTGTGGTTAAATGCACATATAACAAAACAAAGATGGCGCAGAGATAATTTGTCATTTCATAACTTGTAAAATTACAAAACCACCATCAAATGAATGAATGCCACATCAGTTGGTACTCAAATTGGGACTTAAATATTGGGACGCCTAGCATTACTATTATATTTTTTTTATCTTAAACCCTAAATTGATTTTTTTTAAAAAATTTGATTAATCTTAGAACACATATAAAAGTGATTCATATTGATTTTATATCAACAGATTGTTATAGCACATGCAAAAAATAATTAACCTGTTCTTATTTACGTAGTGAAACGCAAATAGCACATTCAAAATGTTAAGGAATTGGAGAGGTGCTGCTGGAGATGAAACATGTGATTTCAACATAAAAAAAAAAAAAATTATGTTTATAATCTTACAGGACCAAACAACGAAAAGCATGGTAAAGAAAAGCTACATAATTCTCACTTAGAAGATAAAAAAAAATATTGAAAAAGTGATGATATAGTAAAAAACTCTTGTATAAGCTTATTTTGTACAAACTGATTTGGCATTAATTCATTGGTTAAATAAAAATATAAAATAATAAAGACAAATAATATGGACCAAAAGATATATAATCCAACCAATTTAATCATGCCATATCAGTTTGTACAAAAAAAAATTTGTACGAGAGTTTATAACTATATTATTATTCAAAATGAAATACAGTTGGAATGAGGCGGCCATCAGTCAAACTATTTTCTCATAACTTGCCCCCAAGGGCGTGGTCGGGTTGGTAATAGCAGAAACTTGTAGCCGCTGACCACCTGGATTCGATCCTTGGGGGATATTAAGGGGAAAAAAAAACTATTTGGACTTTGTCCACCCCTTACTTTTTTAAAAAAGGAAAAAAACTATTTCCCCATAACTAATGGAAGATAAAGCATGGGGAAAAGGGCCGAAAGCAAGAATGATAATTCTTTCAACAAACTAATATATATCAAAATGTAATATCTGCCCTAACAAAACAAGAAAAAAAATCATTACAAATACCTATTAAAGATATCCCAATTAACTTTATATGATTGAAATATTTGAGATTGAAGTGGAAATAGTACTCAAAATCAATTGAGAGGAATAAATGAGAAACCCTAATATTATTTAGTAAATTTACTATAATTATATAAATTGGGTTTAGTAAGGGTATATTGGGTATTTAGGAGGACTTGTTGAGTAAAATTTAAAATTTTAGTAATTGGGCTAAGTAAGTAGTTTGATGGATTCAAATAGTACCACCCATATATTTTATAAGCATTAGAAAACATCCCAAGTTTATCTCTAGCTAAAGTGTCCACGGGATAAAAATTTTTCATTTTGCTTTATATAAGTGTGGGCTCAAGATTAAATAGTATGGTCCTAGTATAATATTAACCTGCAGTAGTAAACACATAATTAGACTAAGTTCTATAAAAAATAGTCTAATCAGCCTACTTTATCATGTCATAAACATGCCCTAAAGCTAAACTTAAAGCCACAAATTGCCCAAAGAGAAATTTATATGAAATAGGTTCACCATGGCCTGTACAATGATGTTTTCTCATATAGTAGAATAGTGGACTCATAATAAGTCTCATTAATTTTGTAAATATAAAATTTTATAAATCCCACGATAAAATTCACCTGTAATTCTACTTTAAAACCGACTACTCTGCCCCACATAATAGAGTAGCATTAGACAAGCTTAACAAAGCGTTTGTGAACATGCATTACATTAAAATTGCCATGTCTTTTCACTGTATATTCATAGAGGCAGGCAACGTGACATTGTGACCCCTGTGCTAGCATTCACTATTCATATTATTTTTACATGATATTTAACAAAATCTAGCAAGATCTTCACGTAATGTTTCACCAGTAGCCGCCCGATAGCGCATGCAGGTTGGCGGGAAAAAGCGCCATAGATGCCAACTGGAGCTCACATTCCACTTCTGTCTATGCCAATGGGCCATCGGGGTGATGCCTACGCAATGAGTCGGGAGTCGCGTACCGGTTTGAAAATGAAAAAATGGGCAGGAAAGGGGAAACAATCATAATTTCCCTCATTTCGGCTTCCTGTCGCCATCGATACAGGAAGGACACATTCGGTTGGGGCCCAATGCATTCGTCAGTTGTTAAACTTGCCCAAATGGTCCATAGGCGCAGAATCTGAGCTCCGATTCGCATTCTACACCAATTTTTCCCGCCAGTACGTGCGATTAGGTGGCTCGCAGGAGCGCTCGATGGGGGCCGCACCCATGTGGCTGGGCCCAACTCATCCAACAGTGGCCGACCTCACTTGGAGCCCCCCTGCGGCTTTCCAATGGCAACCGACAGGGCAAAACCGGGGAAATTACATGCCAACTAGGGCTCTGAAAATAGTGAAGATAAAATTAGATTCGTTAAAGATGACTTGAGTAAAGAATCATTTTAGATGATATATTACGATCTCTTAAGATGCATCCAAGTAGATATGGGGAACATGAAATTCATAATTTATGGACACTATTCTAAAAAGAAAGTACATAGTTTAGTGTTGGGAATCTGACTCTAAAAGATCATGTTTGACAGTTTATTAAAAAACTAGGTGAGAAGCCTATCCTTAATCCATAGAGGGCGCTCAAGCCATTAGTTGATGTAAAACTAGAGGAAGATGTGATCCATAATCACAACAACCAGTTATTTTATTGTTCTTCTATCATTTGCATTATTGCTTTTAGCAACTGTTGGAGTGAAAGGACCGAGGCCCAATTCCATAGGGATTAGAAAGACTATCGAACTGAAGTCAGCTAGCCCATTGAACTTATCTTCTTATTCTACCCACTAAATGAAGTTTTGTATTTAATCATTATTTGTTTTCTTTTTACTGTTTGCTTTTTCTTGCTTTTGAATTATTGAACCACAAGATTTACGCTGTCATTTGACAAATACACCAACTCATTTATAGTTGTGTACCATTATGTCTGTCACCAAGATTTTTAAATATGAGCTTTTTTTTTTTTTTTGTTCAAACATTCACAACTTGTTTTTGAAGATTATTCCAATGGTAGCAACTTCGAGTAGACAATTCAAAAGTGTTTGTGTACTTTTTGAATTTCACTGTAGAAAATACAAGGAGTTCATTCAGGCAGCTGTAGATCTTGGTCATATCATAGCAGAGAGAAAACTACATGTTGTATATGGAGGAGGTGACCGAAAGTTATCAAAGTTTTTCTCAGAAGCTATTTTTATTAGAGAAAACCAAGTGCTAGGCATCATTCCACTAACTTTAAAACCTCTGGAATATCTACCCAGCCCACCAACTGGAGAAGAGTTAGTAGTTTCAAGCATGTAAGAGAGATTATCGAAATGTTAAATCATGTTGACGCTTTCATTTTTTTACCAGGAGATCTTACAACTCTAGAGACACTAATTACGTTTGCATCTTGAGCCCATTTGAACATCTATAAAAAACCCATTAATTTGTTAAATGTTAATAACTTTTATGATGATTTGATAGCATTTCTTAACCATGAATTAAAAATCATTTTATTTTATTCTATGCGAAAAACTTTTTATTCTTGCTTTTACTGCCAATAAGTTACTTGATCTTTTATAAGTTTACAAACCAGAGCCAGATCCCATGACCTAGGCATTGGATTGGTTGACTAAGGATGGTAACCATAGCCCTAGTAAGAAGTGCAAATTAGAATTAACTCTCCGTTTGTGAATATTTTCTTGGAGTAGTCAGGTAGTGTCTTCTAAACTCTACTTCTTTTCTTTAAGATATTGAGAACAATGTCTCGTTCTAGTTGGGGAGAGGGAATAGTTGATAGTTATGGAATGTCTTAGTCCTAGTGATGTTTTTATTAATTATTGTAGAGGCTAAGTTTGGATGAATTTGAAGATGTCTAACTATGGAGTATAACTACTCTAGAAACGCATCTTCTGCAGCTAGTTCAGCTGTTTAAGTGTGATCTTTCCTATTTCTTGTTTTATTATTTATGTTTTCTTTATCTTTTTTACCTTTTTGCATGCATATCTTTAGGTTATAAATAATATTTAGAATAGGCTGGGGAGAGGGGATAGTTGACGGAAATTGTAAATATGTATTCTTTTAAAAAAAACAAAAAAACAAAAAAACAACAATTTTTTTTTAATTGTCTAAGATGGCTGTGTAAAGAGTCACTACTTTTGAGATGTATTGTAACAATCCAGTTTGTATTATATTTTGATTTTGAGATTCACTGTTTTTGTTCACTTTTCTTTGAATTACTCAAATTTGTGAATTTTCCATTTTGTTATTAAGTCATTTTGTTACTTATTCACTTAACATGTATTATTAAATCATTCTTCTCACAGACACACTATGACACATACTAGTGGGTTGTAAGGCAAAATTTTTGCAACATTTAGTTCTTTTGATTTGTTAGAGATAATATCTAAGATAGTAGAAAGCGTATATTGCCAAAAAAAAAAAGATACAAAAAGAAAAAAATGAATGTGTCTAATTTTGATATATCTAAAACCCAAATAATTAAGTCCGTAGGGGTGTTTCAACACACCTTGTGCTCTAAGGTCAATGGTTTGGGAGTCACTGGCCCAAAGCTCGCTACATGGGTTAAAAATGTAATATCCTAAAATATGTGTGAATAATCTACTGCCTAAAGATAGAATTTCTAATGAATTTTAGAACGAAAATGTTTTTTTTTTCTTTTAATAATGTCCCATAAGTATTGTGTCAATTACTGAAGCACAAAAGACAATGAGCGGATATCCTGGATAATGAGTGAATGACAAAAAACCTAAAGAAATCTGGGAGAGTTTGTTTATTTGATAGTTTAGAGGATAGATGAACAACTGTTAACTTGCATGTGAATTTTGTAAATCTTAATTTAATATAGCGCTTTAATTGCTAGGGGCTAGCAATAAACTGGTTAGGGGTGTGATTACTGTTGAAAATTGTATGTTCACTAAGGGGTAAAAATGTTATTTTGTGCTTATATGATAACATACATTTGTAATTATGTAAGATATTGGGAATTTCTAATTATGTTTGTAAATATTTCATTTTGTGTATTTTTGTGTGTTTATTAGGCAAAAGCAATAATTTCACGCAATTCAAGGCTCTAAATAGATAAACGGATGTCAAATTTAGATTCCGGAGGTCCAAAAAGTTTGGTCATTGTTGAGGAGGATCCACGACTTTTGCTGTGAAATTATAAATTTTTAACACGTTAAGTGTTGTAATTGTGAAATTATAAGTTTTCACCGTATTAGATGTATCAATTGTTAGTGGAATGAATTAGGTGTGCTTGAGTGGATTGAGTTAGGTTAATATTTGGTTACTGAACAAATGTATGGCCATGATATAATTGCCTTTATTTATGTGTGTGATGTGGATTGATCATGAGTTAGAACACACCTCTCAACAGCTTGCTTCACTTCTTTCTCTCCAAATTTTTTCTCCTCTTCTTCTCTATCTTAATTATGTTTTAATATTTTGTAATATATTTTCAATAAATAAATTTAGTTTTATTTCCAATTTTTAGTCATTTTTATTTCTTTTAATTATGGATAATTTAATTTTAATAATTATTTTTGTTTCAATTATGCTTAGGTAAATACTAATAATTAGGGTAAGGTGAACCTCTTAGTAGAAAAATATGATTTAATTAGATTCAATTTTTAATTATATAAATTAAATTATTTTCTATTTAATTTTATCCATATTTTATATTTTGAAATTTTGATTTATTGTAGACAAATAAGGGAGTTTGGCACAATAAATTCTTAAAATTTTAGTATAAAGTATGGTAAAATGATATTTTGACTTATTGTGGACAAATTGAATTTTACCACACTAAGTACTTAATCCAAAATAAAATTAATGGGATAACAATGATAATTTATACAATTAATCTTTTGGAAAATAAAAAATAAAAAGAAAAAGAATTTATTAAATTATATTTACTACTAAGAGTAGATCGATAACCCTATCGATCTACTAACTAATTCATTTATATTATTCCATTTAAATTAAATAGCATGAATTTAACTCTATTTTTTTAAATTAAAAGGAAATAATAAATTAAATCTTTTTTCTATGACTCGGATTCGGACTCATCGAGCTATATTATAACAGGAGACTCTTATACTTGGGAGTTAAAAATCATTTTTGATTCGTGTAAAAGCTCAATCATAACTACAAAGCAATCCCTCAAAATCAACCACAATAGCCACGATAGCTTAAATAATATCATTACAATTTTTTTAATTAATGATATGTCTTATCAATCATGTGTTAACTGATATTTTACATCAAATATCTATTAGGACAATTACCTAGATCGATTCTGTTCACATCAAATATCTATTAGGACAATTGCCTAGATCTATCCCAAAAACCAGTAGAGAAGATGCCTAGCGCTACCCAGATTTCTATCCTTACAAATCACAAGTACTGAAGAGATATCTACTATAGCTATACGCACAAACTATTTCTATCCTTACAATTATACAAATAGTTTTATCCTCACAATTATTAGAGAAATATCTACACCATCACAAATCATTGGGGGCTCGACTACCTTTACCCAATTGAAAAATTGGGAGGGAAAGTAAGAGTCCCCGTAGGGGACTCGAATTGCTACCCTAATCGTGAGAGTTGTAGTCCACCACTTGGCTAGAGGCCAAGTGGCGTGTCATAACAAAATTAGTTGGCTAAAAATACAACATGATTCATATAATTCATTTTTATGTATGTATTTTAATTGTAAACCTCAATTGCAAATAAAAACTATTTTTTAATTGAGTGAATTTCCTTTTAACCCAACTAGAATGATGATTCTCAATTTCTCCCTAAAAAAATGTGAAACCCTCAATTTATACCATTTTCGTCTAAAAGATAAAGGCAAGAGTAGGGATGGCAAAAAGGTTTGACCTTGCCTTTGACTCGGTTAACCCAACTTTAACTTTTAAGGCTTTGGCTCGAATTTAAGGAGTCAAAGGTTGGGCTAAGATTGAAAGAATCAGGCTTAATTACATTCGGGTCATAGTCAGGACCTTACCAAAAATCCCTAACCTGACCCTTGACTCTTAAATTAATTTTTAAAAATAAAAAATAAAACACTTATAAGGCACACACACTACACATGTGGTCACAACTCATTCTACTAACATTTATCTCAATTTCTTATTAATTTAATATTTTGTATTTGATTTATTTACTTATTAATTTGGTTACATTGTTACATGTTGGATTGTTGTTAAAGCGAAACAAAAAATAATTTCTTAAATTGCTTACAACCAAATTCAACATAAAAATGGAAAAATAATAATACAATATTGCTGATCAATAGTGAAGAATTGGACTCCTATTCTCAGAAAGTTGAAAAAAAAAAATTGATCGGGCTCAGATAATGGCCTGACTCGTAGTTAAAAAAGTTGGGCTTTTTAAGGGTGAGGGTCCTTCAATTTTAGCCAAGCCCTGACTCGAACTGGCCTATTGGCAAGGGGGGATTGAACTTTACTGTTTTTAGTTAAATAAAAAACCAAAATGACTTTATGTCAACCATTTGCTTGTATTTTTTTTTTTTTTTAACATAGTTTTTAAAGCGTGCTCCACACAATTGGATTAATATGAGACAAAAGATTTTATTCCACATTTTAACACAAGCTTAAGAAATAAAGAAAAAAAAATGAATCCAAGAAAACAGTCCTGTTAGCTAGGATAGTAGATGAAGAGTTTGAATATGGCTCGCATAATGTAGCATAAAGTTAAGTCTATGAACCATATGCAAAGTGATTGAAATTGTGATTGAACCATAATAAATAAATAAATATTTGGTTGCAAATACTTGTAATCGTCATTTGAAAATTAAATTATTTTAACCTACAATTATTTGATGAAAAATATATATTTATTTTGCATTTGAGCTTTTATATCAAATAAACTTAATAGTCATTTAAGATTGTAGAATTGTCAAATAAATATTTATTTGATCATTTGTTTATTAATGATTGTTAGTGTAATTTGTTAGTGTATTTGGGTCTTAAAAATCCCAAATAAACCCTAATTGTGAACTAATTTCATATTCAAATATAATATTGATAAGGAATTGTAAAATAAATGATAACTTTAGGAAAGCGCTTCTGAATGGGACATATCACCGAAAGTTGGCGAACACAGTTCCAATGCTGCCATCATAGTCAAACATTTTCTTTTACCTTTATGGAAATGGCCATAATTTTCTTGGGAGGCTCTTGAAGCTTTGAAGCTTTGAAGCTTTGAATGCCTCTTCCAGCTTTACCCATGCATACAGGAAAAAATAGAATTAAAAATTAAAGGTAAAGATTAAGAAAGACTTGCGGACGCTAACGCTGAAAGTCCATAAAAGATAGGCGCCAGATAATAACAGGTTAAAATATTATTTAGAGTCGGTCTATTGGCACCCCTACAATATTCTCTTGTAATAATTTTGATTCTTTACAATTTACCCTTAATTAAAATTACGCTGAAATGCTTACAAGTACAGAAAGAGTACATGAAGGCTTGTAATACTTGCCGGAAGTCTTTAATAATTCACTGTATATCACGCACTTGCTTTTTCATGAGTTTCAAAACTCTTTGTCAACTAATAGTCATAGGAGAAGTTGAGCAGCAATTTGATTTTGATAAAAAAATTTTAAACTATATATTTTACATATAATCTATTAAGGTTAGCTAGCAGCAAACCCACGACACAGCTAGAAAATGAAGAAGAAACCTCAGTAAATTAGAATTATTTTTAGTATTCACAAGTGTTATAAGAGATCAAATAATATTTAAATATTTTATTGCGGTATATTAAGAAAGAGTAATGATACAGTCACAAACTTTTGTACAAATTTATTTTGTACAAACTGATGTAGCATGATTTAATTAGTTGAACTAAATATCACTTGATCCACGTGATTTGTTTTTATTATTTTATATTTTCTTTCAACCAATGAATTAATGCCACATCAGTTTGTATAAATTTAGTTTGCACAAGAGTTTGTGGATGTATCATTAGTCATTAAGAAAAGAGGCTTTTCAGAGGAGCTTTGAGGGGTGCCAATAGCTCCACTTTGTTGTTATTTATCAAGTGGTAGCCTTGACGTGTCGACTGTGTCATTTTTTATTATTAGAAAGTGACTCTGGAAAATTAAAATTTATAATAAAAAATTTCTCTTATCAGGATACATTTATGGGGTGTCGTGCTTTATCTAAGGGATTGGGGCATGAAACAATCTGGAATTGAAATTATTAATGCTGTTTATTTTAAAAAATATAATTAAGAATTGGGAATGAGAATAGTGAGATCCACATGAAATTGGGAATAATGAATAGGTGTTGGATTTCCATGGGAGATTGGGAATCATGTTCTCATTATTTGAACTCACAGTTTTAATCAATTTAAATTTTATAATTTCACTTTTGTCCTTGAATAATATATCATCATCATTATCATGTTGTTGTTATTATTATTATTCTTATTATTGTTATTATTATATTTTCTATTGCCATGATTATTATTAACAATAATTTTTTATTAATAATAGTCATAATTACTATAATAAATAATAATAAAAATGATAATAATTAACTAAAGACATTTTAGTTACTTGAAAAAAATTTTAATTCTAAGACAAAGTAAACACAAATAAGAATACAATCTATTTTGATTATTTTTCTTGCAGCTCAAGAAAAAACATATTATAATTCTCATTCTTTATTCTCACTGCAGCTTATCCTCATCCTAGTCCATTCTGATTATTAATTGGTAAACACATATTAATGTTTGCCTTTTTTTAATTGATATCAGTCCCTCTTTTATAATAATTGATGTAAAGGAAACTTTTTCTAGTTGAGTATAATGCTCCTTGAGCACCCAAGACCTTTTTTCTATAGTGTCGCATTTCTCTCAGCTTTCATATTTTGATGAATAAAAAGGATTTCTAGATGTAGTAATAACGCAAAGGAATGGAAGTTGATTAGTTGAAAGCAAATATAATAATGAAGGTAATTAAGAAAAAAATGCATAAAATGAACACAAAACCAAAAAAGGATATTCGCAAGCAACTTTATCAAATCAAGTTCCATGTGAATCATTAAAAATAAAAATAAAAAATTCCTCTTAATTTATCTTTCGCTTTTTTATGTACTGAATATTAGAAGCTACAGGAAAAATGAACCATTGAATATTAAAAGCTACAGGGAAAATAATGGTTCAGTATAATTTGATGTTAAGTAAAGCTAAAGTGATCATATTCACATTCATAATAAACATGCTTTGGGGCTTGTTTGGGATTGTAATAGCTAAAAAAATGAGGTATTTTTTATGTGAGGATAAATAAATGGTTGATAAAAAAATAATTCGGTATTTTAATAAACTGTATTGTTGAGGCTACTTATGAGTTTGAAAAGCATAGCACGTGAGTTTTGTAAATTTTATTATGAAAATACTATTTTATTATATGATAATTAAAATAGTCATAAGTTAAACCACCTTTACTATATTGGGATTTATCGAAATATAATTTTTTTATAAAAATATTAAGGTTATAGTAGAACTTTAAGAAGATGTGGTTACTTATTTAATAAACTATTAATAAAAGCAACCACATAACTACTTCCAAAAGTTACTGTCAAAATAGATAAGTTTATGAAATAAATTGTGTTTTAAAAAAATTTACCAAACACCATTTGTCAAAATAGAGAAATTTATGAAATAAGTAGTTTTTAAATTATTTAGGATTGAGTTTAAAATGATATAAGTTTACAATTTTTTTTTAAAATTTTATGTTTATAACTTCGTTGTTATAATTTCGAGTGCGGCGTTTCTTCTTAACTTTTGACAATTTGATAGAATTTCAAAAACATCGTGTCAATTTTTGTAGGTTATCCCATAATAAGTTATTGGTACTTGTATAAAATCTCAGTAGTGAAATGCTTTAATATAAGCACAAACAAATAAATTAAAAGTACTATATATACTATCTTTCAAATAAAGTTTTGTTGGTGGTAAGATTTGAATCAAGCTCTAAGGAAGCGACGGATATACGAAACAACGATGAGCAAAATGCCTACACCTACCACAAAAGGGAAAACCTAATGGCCAAGGATAAAATGGGACCATCACCTTAGAAGGGAATTAGCCACCTTATTTAACTATAAAATTCAGAGCCCGAGAACCTCCAGAAATGCCAAGTGTCAACAGCAGACCATAATGACAACAACAAGGCCTTCACTAGCTTTTGAGATACGTCAACATGAGGAGCCCATGTAGGCTAGGCCACAACTCTCCAAAAAACCTATTAGAATCAACAAGTCGAAGCTTCGAGCAAATCGTTGTACTAAAATGGGTTTCACACAATAATAACAAGTATTAATTCAACGACTTTGAATGAAACAAGCCATTGACTCTCTATATTAACCAATCATAAAAGGTTACCCAAGTTCTAGGCGACTAAGAAAGAGATTTCAAAAAAGAGAGTACATAGCCCCTAGTGGTTTGGAACCCCAATTTTATAATTATGAAGTCATGAGTTCGAGCCTCCACAATACATTATGGGAGTTTAATTTCCTTCCTCAATTTGAGTGAAGACAGTCTTCTCCATTTTGAAATTTGAGTGGAGTAGACGTCCCTTAAATATTAGAGAATGTTGAAAATTTGGGCTGTGTTATATAAGAATTGTAAATTAGTCTCTTTCGAAATGTGAGTGGAATAGACGTTCCTTGAATATTAGAGAAGGTTGAAAATCTGGGCTGTGCTATATAAGAATTGTAAATTAGTCCCTTTCAAAATTAGACGTCCCTTGAATATTAGAGAAGGTTGAAAATCTGGGCTGTGCTATATAAGAATTGTAAATTAGTCTCTTTCAAAATTAGACGTCCCTTGAATATTAGAGAAGGTTGAAAATCTGGGCTGTGCTATATAAGAATTGTAAATTAGTCTCTTTCGAAATTAGACGTCCCTTGAATATTAGAGATGTTGAAAATCTGGGCTGTGCTATATAAGAATTGTAAATTAGTCCTAGTAATTATCTGATTATAAATATCAGTTGTAATCTGAATATTAGAGAGGGTTGTGCTATATAAAAATTATAAATTAGTCCCAGTAATTATCTGATTATAAATATCAGTTGTAAACTGAATAGTAGAGAGGGTTGAACAACGCATTGTAGAGGTTTAATTTCCTTCATCAATTTGAGTGAAGGCAGTCTTCTCCCTTTCTAAATGTAAGTGAAGTAAACGTCCCTTGAATATTAAGAATTATAAGAATTGTAAATTAGTCCTAGTAATTATCTGATTATAAATATCAGTTGTAATCTTAGAAATAGTCTCATGTAATTCAAAAAAAAAAGCTAAAAAAACGAGAGTACACGAGCCTTTTTTTTAAAATATTAAATATTAATATTTAATATTTAAGAGATTAATGATATTTGAATCGTTCAATTTATCTCACCGAACCCTCGTCTCTTAATTAATCTCGTACAAAATTTTAGGATCATTTTTTTTTCATCTCAAAATAACCCACAATTCCCCATATACCCTTATTATATTAATTTTTTTCGTTTTCTTTTCACACCCCACCTTTTATACCGTCAATTAAATATTTTACACACCTGAAGCACATCAATTAACCATGAAATTAAACAATCTTTTGTTTTGGTTTTAACATATAGCTTAAGATTTACACGAAATTATTTTGTTTTCTTAATAATAGACGCGGAAAGAATTTAAGACATCGATAGGAGTCCTGTTACAACTTCCAAGCACCTAAAGATTTGGTTGATTTAAATCTATGGTTTTTGTAATGGGTTATAATGACTTAGGGTTGAATCTCAACCTTACAATAAAACCCAATTCTTTGACTAACCTAACAAGCATACAAGCCATTGCCAATTACAAAGGCAATGAAGCAAACTCCAAACCCATCAGTAGCAGACACTTGGAAGCAAATGAGGAGAATTCTAGCCTAAAGCAACTTGAAGAATGAGCTAGCTCCATGGACCATAATACTTGAACCATGATTTTATGCCATCCACTTACTGCCTTTTGCCATGAAAATGCAGGAATAATGCTTAGCATTGACGTAGCTTCAATTTGTGGAGACAAACTCTTCAATACCCCTTTTGAGTAATTTCATGTAAGAGTAAAATAAAAGTTAATGTAAAAATAATTAATGGAAGCTTACGAGATAAATTGAGAGATTCAAATATCATCACCCTATTTACAATAGGATTCTATTGGGAATACAATTAGAAAACGACCCATATCTACTTTTATATAGTCCATATGAAGCCCCGTAAAATCTACTCTAAAGAAAAGTGGAGAGACTGCTCTTTGAAGCAGAAGTCAACATCAATAGATTAATGAGTGATTGACATTGCTTTTTTGAATGAATGAAACGTAATTGGTGTCTTCATTAATTTCCCAAGTTTGATCTGCCCAATTTTGGTGTCTTCAAAACTCCTGCAGGGAAGATATTCAACTGTTTAATCCAGCTTCATATACCTCTTATTTCTCTAAGGCATTCATATACATCTGAGAACAACCATTGCAGGCGTAATTGCTAAGAACAACAATTTCATCATCTGCGTGTCCCTCATTAATTTCATTCTATTTCTTCCAGCCTAAGGCATTCAGATACCTCTCATTTCTCTATTGCACAAGGCTTATGGCTGTTTTGGGGGTGTTAATTACCAAGCTTATTAGTTGCGATTTCTCAAAGCTGTTAAGTTCCTGAAAGATGCAAAATGCTTCGTACGTAATCCACAAAAGTTCATTTAGCTTCAAGCATTTGTATCTGTGCGCGCCTCAACTTCTCCATCTGAGAATATTTCTCTGTACGAAGTACGAACAATTGCTGAGTACAACCTTCTCCAGAGTGTGTATATTCTGACGCAAAAACCAATTTGGTAAACAGCTGATCCATCAGAAATGACATGAATAACTTCAACATATAAAGTACAAAATGATTTTATTGAGAAAATGACAAGATCATTTATCAAATTAATTGTGCACACAAAACCAATCTCCCCAAATGAGAAACAGAATGATTACAAGACCTTCAAATGAGACAGCATTACAATATCTTTATTAGTATAAGTGTATAAACTGTCTCTGAACTTGAGATGATGAAACTGAGGAAATAGACAAGTTGTAACACACTATCATAGTGTCTAAACAGACTGGTTGAAGTACACCAAAATAAGAGCTCGAAGATGAAAATGGGAAGCTCTTCACATCTTCATCAGTACCTGGATATTCTGCAATCATAAAGTGGAGAATTTGAGTAGGAACTAAAGAGAAAGTATTATTTTGTATACTTTTCACATAACTAAAGAAGTCCCCTGTTGGTTTGTCAAAACAAGATTTTTAGGAATATGCTATATAATGTCTTCACACATTTCCACAATTTAAGAAAATCTAGGCATTAATTTATCATAAATTTAAACCTCCAATTGTCAAACAAGAAAGTGAGAAACTCAACAGAATTAACGACTTCTAAGACTCACATAGGTGGAGCCGTTCAAGAGCATTTTCTCAGTACTTTCATTGCCCTCTAACTTCTAAGTTTTGAAAGAAAGATACATGTGAAGCAAACCCAATGAAAATAATGAAATACACAGGGAAAACAAAACAAACAGAGCAAAAACTAAAATAACAATAAATAATTGGCAAAGAAATAAAGAAAAACGTATGCATGGCTTCAATGCATTATAAAATCTGAAGGCTTTCAACATGAAAGTGTTGCCTTTTTTTTTTTGACATTTTCAAGGAATTATAAAATTTAAGAAAACAGCACACTGCAGAACTGAACTGTCAAACAAAAGTTCAAATTAAATTTACGACCAAAAGACATTCAATGATGCAAAATCTGCCCATAAAAGCCCTGAACGAAACATTAAATCTTCATTCCAAAATTAACGATAAACCAAGTGACGAGTCCCAAATAATTTAGATGAAATGATGAATCATGCCATTAAGATCAAATAGATGAAATAAAAATTAATTACCAGCTGTGACTTTATAATTCAAATTCATCTACTACAAGTAATGAATTGAAAAGTGTTAAAATAAGTCCGACACCACCTTTCATTAGTAAAGCCCAAACTAATAAGCCCAATGAATAAATATTGTTGGTGTTAAGTTTGAATTATCGGTGGTAGATATGACAGGTGAAATTATTGATGGTATGTGTGGTCGGTGAAAATGAATGGTTATTAATTTTTTATAATTTTTTATTTAAATGGTTTAGATTTGTTCTCATATACTTTAAACACCCCTTCTATCATTTTGGTTATGCATCAAGTGAAATGTGAAGAATAAAAGAGAAACCAGACGTGTGAACCGTGAATTGTGTGCAGTCTCTTGTAATATATCAATAAAATCCTTGAATTTAGCCAAACGCTTCTATTGCTCAAATGGTTTGAGTTTTGACTGATTTAGTCCTCCTCGGCCACAAGACCAAATAAATAAAATCTTATATTTCAAAAAACGTGATCATAAACTTACTACTTCATCATGAATATTCTAATGAGTCAAAATTAGTCGTCAATGCTCATAAACTTACTTTACAAAGATTTTTCTACAAAATTAGTCGTCAATTCAGAAATTGTAATTTTTTTTTCAAATTTTTTCATGGGAGATATCCAGGGAAATTAGTAATTGTTAATCCTACTTTTTTCAGCATTTAATTGTTGTATAGTTGTGTTAAGATCACTAGCCTTTTACTCTCGTTAATTCTCCTGCAGTGAATTAAGAATATATCTTCCTCTCAAAATTACAAATCTTGTAAACACGTACAACCATATGCTTATTGGCTCATTCATTCATACGTTTTTGTTCTCAGTTTAGTAAAACTTAATTTCTTAATTTCGTGAAATATTTCCACGGGAGATATCCAGGTAATTAGTATTTGTTAACCAAACCTTTTTTAGCATTTAATTGTTATATATATGGTTGTGTTAAGGTCGTTACAAATCTTGCTAACTAGTACGACCATATGCTTACTGGGTCATCCATTCATATGCCTTTGCTCTCACTTTAGAAAAACTTAATTTCTGAATGTCATGAAATGACCCATAAATAGTAATTTCATTTTAAAAAATAATTTTTACAGATCCCTAATTGAAGAGGGGAAAAAATTTGAATGGTTTCCGCATAAAATTGTTTTCACTTTTAATGATATTTTCGATGCATTTCACTTTAAAAGTTAAATACCTGGGACTTCATATTCTTCAAATTCACAACTCGCGAAGTACGTCTAAAACGCCTGTGAGATCAGTACTGCATCGACTAAGAAGATGACCCCTCCAACAGCTGAGAATAAAAATCTTGTTCATTAATTTTAATTAAAATTCATAATAGCAGCAGCCAGCAATATCATTTTACAAGATACTCATATGTACAGTGAAATTCAAAACTAATGACTAATGAATTTTTGATAATTGAAAAAGATTTTCCAACAGTTATCCGTACCTTTTCAGCATGTAATTGTTGTATGGTTGTGTTAAGGTCATTATTAGCCCAACGTAGTTCATCATCTCTCTCTCCGTACCAGACATTTACTCTCGGAGGCGTGCTTAATTCTCCTGTTCCTGTCGTGAAAGTCTTCAACTTGGGACAACCAATCACAGATAAATCTTGCAAAGATGGGAATTTGAAGGTGTAATTGGCAGAGCAGAAACTTGTGAGACTATCCAAATCACACAGATCCATCCCCTTCAATTTGCTGAAAACAATCTCTTGTTTTAACTTCAAATTTGGCGCTTCATCTTCGTCTTGGTCATTTATTACCACCCTGTCATTGCTCTGCATCCAAATACCTTCATTGATATAAGTCCCTCTAGACTTTTTGCTGTAGTTGATGCCACTAAGTGCATCAACCCCTTGCAGCCAACAACTTGCAGAGCTTTTAGATTCCTAATAGATATCGATGATGATGAAATATGCGTAGAATTTCAAGATGTTAAAAAATGGAGTCCAGTTTGGAGTCGTGTTTCCACAGTTGCTTCAGGTGATTAAGATAGACCAGCTGTAAATGTTTTATCGGTGCGACTGCGAAGTTCCCCACTTGTTTCTCCAAGTATCCAGCTTCATTTGAGAATATCTCTTTGTATGAACAATAACTGAGTAGGAGATATTCCAGATTGTGAAATCTCTCAAGTAAACCAAGTGGGAAACAAGCTGGGTCATCATCAACTATCTGTAGTAGTTTAAGACTGCCAAAAATGTGTTGTGGGAAATCGCCCTGCAAAATCATCCTCACTTAATGCCAGTTTCTCCAGGTTGGGTAAGATCTGATCAGCATAAAAAACATTAGGGTCAACTGATGCTCTCTCAAACAATTTTCAGTAATCCAATCATACACAATGACTTCATAACATATACATATATACAAACATACATACATAACATACATACATATATACACACACATATACATACGTACATACATACATACATAAATACACACACACACATATATATATATATATAAATGTTCTAATCCAGAATTTTAAAGTGCGGGAAAGTTTGGAAGAATGCATAAACTATGCGATTTAAGTACTTTAAGTTTTAAGTTTTTAAAACTCCGCGGTTTTAAAGCTTTCTCTGCTTTTCCCACACTTTTAAGATCCCGAACTAAAAACCTACTATATATATATATATATTTATATATATATAACTCTACGATTTATTTATTTTATGTTTTTATCCTTTTTATAAATTTTTCTATTTATGGGTTAGAAAAATTATTAGGTGATTAAAAACGATTTTTTTTAATACTACCATGAACAAAATTATAAAAAAAAAAAAAAATTCAGATGGCTACATAATTGTCAATTCTATTGACGGGCTTGTTTCTCTATCATGTCAAAAGTCTTAATTTGGCTTATTTTCAAATATTTCGATATTTTAATTTGTTTGATTTTGTATCTGAAGTGTAATACATTTCATAATGAAAAAGTAAAATTCATCTGAATGAAAAAATAATTTTTTTTTTGGTTTAGTATTACCTGAATGATCATATGTCTCAATGAAAAATTAATCTTTTCTTACAATTACCATCATTAAATATATTTACTTCCTATCATATGGTAGTAGAAAATCTCGGTCCGCTTCAATTTTTTTTTCTCTAACCAAAATGATGCTTTTAATTAACTACGATGTAACTTTCTTTTTTCAAAAGAACATGTTATTTACATGTCATACTAGAATTTCTTTTGCGCTCAACTTTTACTTGTTCAATAAAGGTTAAATACCTAACATATGTTCAATTTTAATTTTACGCAAATTCATTTATTATTAGACGACAAATTTTTGTACAACTATTATGTTAAATTTGTAAAAAATAACGTTATCAAAATTAATTTTTTATTATGTATTTTGATCTATATATCAAATTCTTACCTTATAAATATTTATATATTATAAATATTATACTAGATATCAAAAAATTCTCATATGTAAATGCTCGCACAAATTTTCGTGCTGATTTAGGATTTCACAAACAATGTGAAAGCTGTTGTCAAAGTCTTTCACACTATTTTGAAACCTTAAATCGATAGAAATATTCGTGATGATGTCCGCAGAAGAGGACTCACTAGATAACACCATAGATACATGAATATACTTCCAAATTTGTAAAACACTTTCAAGAATATAAGATAATAATACTATATTTAAGATGTTTTGAGTCTATAAAAACAAACAACTTCCACTTACAATCAGATATCAGAATGAAAAACAAACATATCATTTAGATACATTTAAATTTTAGATAAAATAAAGAATGTTACCTTGGTAACTTTTTGTCATGTCTATTATGTGGTTAATTAAAAACATGTTGGAAATTTTATCAGTTAAATTATATTGATTATTTTGAAGACTCGTTAAAAACTCATTTAGCTTATATATTTTGACTTAAGTACCTTTTTAATCCCTATATTTTAAAAAATATCTCAAAACACCCTTTAACGAAATATGTTACATTCTTACCTATGTTTTTTTCTACACTTTTACAATAATATCCTTACAAAAATTTAATTAGCAAATTAACTAATAGATATCTGTTTGAAAAAAATAGTATTTTTTTGTACCCATTGCAACAATCTTGCTATTTATCAATAAATTAATATCAACCCACTTAAAACAATGTTTAATATCCTTGCAATAGTTTCACTAATAGTTATTTTATAAAAATTAATTTACCAAATTAATCTTAAATGTAAAATAATAACACAAAAATTTGTGAAAATTTTTATGTTACTTTTAAGGCTAATTTGATAAATCAACATTTTTTTTTACCTTTTCATCCTCAAGAAGGCAAGAATACTTATGTAAGAGTATTATTGTAAATGAAAAGAAAAAGTAGGGTAAAATTGTAATATAATTAATAGCATTGATATCTTAGGGTATTTTTTAAAATGTAAGGAATAAATGAATACTTAAGTTAAAATATAGGAATTTAACAAACATTTACTCCTTTGAAAAAAAAAATAATAATAAAGAAACAACAATAACAAAGCGTGCAAAGTATAAATTACTGAAGTTGTGCTTCAAAGCAGAGATTTATTTATTACTTATTTTAAATAAAAGTATAAAATTTTATCTATTATTAAATTCTAATCAATACCCTCGAAGCTTTTTATTGAAAGTTTCTCAAACGTATTGTCCCAAAGCTATTAAATTTTCATTGAATTAATAATTTATTAATTTATCATTTAATTAATATTGGTTAAAAAAATAAATTTTCTTTGGTCTAGGACTGTTAATTTATCGGCGTATTAAGGAAACCAAATATGTATGGTCAATTACTATCTTATAAAGGTAAGAAATACAAATCAGCGTCTTTCCTACTAAGTATAAGACATGAAGTGCGATTGTCTCATAATATATTTATCTAGGAAAATTATTAAGATAAAACAACTAAATAAACTTTATTCTTTTATCTATATAAATATTTTTTTAAGCGTTGCTGGGTCTAAATGAAGTATCAGCTAATATATTTTTCAAATGCAAATTAATTTTCAGAAGCTTAACTAGGATGCTGGAAGTTTAAGTAACATAATCTCTTAAATGTGATTAAATGTAAATAAAAGCAAAGGCAAAATATGTTATATAAGCAACGAATAGAGAGCCCAATCTAACCCCTACTCAACTCTACACAAGGGTAAATAAAAATTTAGTATATAATAAAATTGCCATAGATTTTGAGTTAATAACACATTTACCTAAAAAATTTGTCCTAATGGAGCTGAGGTGGGGCAGATATCATTTTTTGTTACATATACTAGAAATGTTTCAGTCTAGAATCTTGGATTTGTTAAAGTCTAAAAAAACTATTAAGTTATGCAGTTTAATAGTGTAATGATTATATATTATAATTATTCTTAGGCACAAGCATCCTTATTTTTTCAATGTAGACATGCTTTTAAACTGTACGATTTAAGAGAGTAAAAAACTAACTCAACCACATAGTTTAAAGCGAGTCCACGTTTAAAAAAAAAAAAAAAGAGTACCCGCACAAGAGAAGGACCATATATATATATATGTGTGTGTGTGTGCGTGCATGTGTGTGTGTGCGCGTGCGCACCTGCGTGTGTTTGTTAGAAATATTCTAGTCCACTATCCTAGATTTGTTAAAGTCTGAAAAAGATATTAACCCGTGCCGTTTGATTGTATAATTGCACAATGCTATTAAACTGTACTACTCAATAGCTTTCTCGGACTTTAATAAAGTCTAGAATTTTAGACTAGATCGGGACTATATATATGTGTGTGTATATATATATATATATATATATATATATATATATAACATGCAAATCCGATGGAAATTGAATGATATGCACGGACTAAAAACAGGGAGGGGAAACAACGAACTCCTGGCAATCCTTATTTTCTAAAATATCACATTCACAACAGCCAAATAAATCAACACAGAACATCACGCGTCAATTCTCTGGCCATTGAGGCTGCAACCGAAATCATTATATAATCGAAGTTTTCAATTTATTACGTTTCTAATTTGAAAAACTCATTGTTTTATCTTTTAAAGTCAAAAGTCGTCCATGATCTAGCTGATAAAAAAAAAAAATCTAAGAAATGACTTCATACCTTTTCAAATGAGAACGGAGGCCGTTGTACGGGAATACCAAGTTGATCATTCTCATTCTCATTATTCTGCGGTAAATCTGCAGCGAATGTCTTTAATTTGTCACAACCAAACACCACTAAAATTTCTAGTGCTGGCCATTCCGAAGTATGCATTCTAGGATATAAACACCTAAGTTCTGGAAGACTTTGGAGTTTCAGAGTGGTCGTACGAGGAAAGACAAAGCAAGGAGTCATATGATCTGCTCTGTCTTCACAAATGATCTCCTGCAAACCTTGACAGATGCGTATCTCCAGGTGTTGGAGCTGCTTCAGGCTTCGGATCATATAAGTTGAAAATATGTATTTTAGTTTGTGACAGCGCCACAAAATCAATCGTGTTAAATTTTGGAAGCGAGGAAACATAGATGGCAGTTGATTGTAATGCCAAATCTTGTCGACATTAATTGTACACAACTCCAAAGCCTCCAAGTTAGGCAAAGCCACCTAAAGATAAATTTTTCTTTAGATGCAGTATCCATCTGAGAAGCACTTATTGGAATTTTCTCCTTTGATTCATATTACTTATTGAGAGCTTAATTAGTGAGTGTGTATTCCTTTTTTCATTTTCTTTCCTAAATGATTTAATTATTTTCGGGATATGACATCAAATGAAAATGAATGAAATGATAAAGAAAAAGAATGTGTTAGCGTGCGCACCTTCTCGTTGAAAAGCAGTGTTGAAGTATCCGAACTAATCTCGTTGGAACTAGCTGTCAATTCTTCTTGCAACTCTTGTCTGTTTGGTGATGCGGGAGGAGTCTTTACTTCAAGGCAAAAACTTATAACCTCTGGAAGATTTCCCAGACTCAAAGATCTTAATTGAGCAAACTCTATCTTCTCAATTGCATTATCAACGTCTTCCCCAATTGTAAAAATCTCTTCCATGTTGTTGCAATTAATAATAGCAATCCTCTCAAGTCTTGGAAGGCATTTTGTAGCAGAGAGCCAGAAGATATTCCTCAACTCATCACAATTTTCCACTTTTATAGTTTTGAGTTCATTGAAGGACTCGATTTTGAGTCGATCAATACATATCCTTTGCATGTTGATCAAATTGTGAAGAGTAAGTGACTCCAAAAGAGGAAAGGCATCACAAGCTACCTTCTCCACTGAGTCGACGATATATAGGAGGTCAGGATTCTTTTGAACATGGAGATGCTTCAATTGTGAAAAGCCCTCTGTGTCTAATTCTGAAACATAATTCTTGACTCCTTGCAACTTATCCAAACATAAGTATTCAACGTTATTGATGCCATGCAATTTCTTGGAGGAAATGTTCATAGAATCAAGCTTGAGCTTCAATGTTCTTAAACTCTCAAGATTACCGATCAAAAAGTGCGGCCGGCTTTCAAACCATTCATTCCCAATAAGCTTGGGAGGCTTGAAAGATTCATCTCCGATTGATATTTTAAACCTTTCCAATCTTTTAGAAAAAAAGGCCTTCGGGTAAAATGCTATCAGTTTTAACATCTATTTCTAAGGCGGTCAGGCGGCGTAACTGCATCAATTCATCAAGACTGGCGTTACTTCTTTCACTATTAGCTTCTTCAACCTCCCATTCAATAAAGCAATTACCCATATACAGCTCTTCCAATCGAGTGATTGATATGATATTGGGCGCAATAAATTTTAGTTGGATACAATCTGTTAAATCTAACAGCCTTAACTTAGTCAATTGACTTGGTGCTTCAGGCAACTGTACGACATCACACTCTAAAAAGCAAAGGATTTCGAGATTCTTTAACTTTCCAATAATGGCTACGTCACTCAACATGCTTTGATCTAGACTCAGTGTGCGAAGATTTACTAGAAGATCAATTGAAGATGGCAATGAATATAACCGCGTTCCAGTCAAAGCTACAACTCGAAGCTTTTTCATCCCTTCAAAAAAGTTCTCAGGGATGGTGAGGTCAATAAAAGAGTCTTTGGGATTCATAAGTAAAAATTCAAGTTGCTCGGATTCCAATCCTTCAGGAACGTCGTTAATACTACTATCTATTAATGAGATTGCTAAACATTTTTTTAATGCATCTGCCTCTGGCCACTTCCACACATTCTCATTTCTCACCACAAATGCATTATTATCACGACAAGCAATTGAAATGGCAACATCACGAACAACATCATGCATAAAAAAGGTTTCATTGCCACCATCCTCAAGCAACAAACAAGAGTCTTTAAGCTCACGGACCCGTGCATGTAATTTGTTATGTGCATCTTCTAGAGTATAGACTCTTTCAAATACATCCAAGTCCATGCTATATTTGAACAAGTCCATAATTGAAGTTGGTGTAATTAGACTACACAGTAGAAAAGTTTTCTGGAGTTGCTTACCTCTTAAATACTTGTAACTTAGCTCAATAGTTGTATAGGCTTCTGCTGACACTCCTTCAAAGCTCCCCTTTGAAGGCATTTGGAGTTCTCTCAACGCAATCTTCCACTCATGCAGACCCTTGTTTCTCAGTGCCCTTGCTACTGTAGTTAAGGCAATTGGCAAGCCTCCACATGCCTCGGCTACACTTGTTGCTGTAGATTTCAACTTACGACTTTCAACATCATCACTGGCCATCATCTTAAACAATCTCCAAGCTTCTTCTTCATTTAAATTGCCAATCAAGAAGTTATTTTTTGATCCCATACTTATCAAGACATTACGATCTCTTGCTGTAAGCAATAGTTTACATCCTTTATGATCATCACCGAAAGGAATTCCAACTATCTCCAGATCAAGATATCTCCAGATGTTATCTAAAATCACAAGGATCTTCTTCTCATTCTTTAATCGTTCATATAGTCTACTAGCTCTTCTAGATTCAGCTTCCTCGGACAACTCTAGGCCTAACTTCTCCACAATTTCCCCTTGGATCCTCTTTATGTCTGGACTTTGGGTAACCTCTGAGAAAACCACCATATCATAAAGCTTGTCTTCAATGGCTCGCCTCGCAAACTCCTTCACCAGTGTTGTCTTTCCAATGCCGCCCATGCCGTACACCCCAACGATGCCGACATTAACATCAGTCAATGCATTTTGTATAGACTTTAAAGTCGAAAGTCTTGATTTAAAGGCCTCGTAACCTTTGTTAGACTTTAGCCATACCTCCTCCGGAATGGTACGGTAGGAAATTCTATCATCAAATCTCCCAGCTTCTTCCTTGCGTTCAAGAAAGGCCTTCACCTCTGTTTCTGCTTTCTTGCTAAGCTCATAGCGGGTCGTCAAATTAGGACACAAGCCCATGAGACATCGCTTATTTGTTGTCACCTCATCATCAATGAATTTAGCTGCCTGCTCAATGGTGTTGTTCGCACTAACCAGCCACTTCTCAACCTTCTCTTCAATCTTTTCTCCTTTTCTTTCAGCCTCAGAAATTCTCTGCTGAATGCTCCTACTTTCATCCTTAAGCTTGTCTATTTCTGCCTTGAGATTCTGAAAGTTGGCGTTATAGTTCCGCAAATAACCAAGTCGGCGTTCTGTTGGAGGAGCCAAGCATTTCACAACTTCTAAAACAACAGTACAAATGCTTTCCACCATCTTCGATCCTTCTTTTTTTTTTTTTTTTTAAAGTTCTGAAAAGCAAATAAACAAGAGCCAACCACAGAAGAGGAAAAAGAAGAAATAACAAAGATGGACAGTTTATCTGATTGTGGAAGCGGAGAAATGAAAGAAAGCGTAAGAACTGATTGATTTGAGAACGATTTAGATAATAGAGGAGAAGCGAACCAATCAAAATAACTTAAGCAAAGGCCAGAAGAAAGATGAAAAAAAAATATTATAGACACAACCGAATGAACAAAAGAAGATATCTTGACACAGCAGGAGTACAGAGTAGATATGGAACAACAGCAGGACACAACTAGATTGGGAGTGGAGAGAAACTAATTAACAACGACTGAGAGATTACAACAAAACAGATGCCAAGAGAAAAAGGTTTCCTGATCCAGTGAAACTCAAGAGAGTTGACAGCAATAGGGAGTAAAGATTACCAACAAAACAACAGTGACTACAACGAACAAATGCACGTGTTTCTTGATTGACAATGAGCGCAAAGAATGACTTTCTAATGAGGTTCTGAAGCTGACGAATAACGATTTGCTAAAATTTTAAGAATGTTATATATTCTGTAACTTTAACAAGCGAAGAATAAAAGAATAATGGTTTGTCATCTTCACAATGAAGATCATGGACGAGATTAAAAGCCAAAAGTGGCCCATTTGAAAAGCCAAAGTTCAAGTTCCCTGGCTAAGTTCAGAATTGAAGCAAAGAATAAATAAATAACGATCAATGGATGGGAATAAAGTCATCCGCAGACAGTTGCAGAAAGATTATTATTTGGTAAGCCTAGTATATTATTAGAACAAAACAGAGTAGGTGAAACACATACTTACTACTTAAGACTGATCAGCATCTAAAATTTTATGAATAAGGTGTTGCGTTTTACTATGTACATTATGTAACACATTTTAATTTAGCCAATTCTGCAATCAATGCTATTGATGCATTAAATTGCAAGCAAAAAACACAATTATTGGTTTCAAACAATGAAAAAAAAAAATACAAAAATAGAAAATGAATTGAACTGCACTCATCTTCATCTTGGAAAATCAAGTCAAAAAATAAAAATCCATATGCTTTTGTTAAAGTTAAAAGCTACATAAATAATATCACAGAAGCTTCTTTTAAGGTTGATGTGAAGCGCAGCTTTGATGCTTGTAACACAAGGAGCAGGCAGAAACCATAAACTTCAGTTTAGGTATTTACATTACTTGTTTCAAACTTTAAATGATAAGCAAAAAAAATAAAAAAATAATAAAGCAAACATAAGTGTCATTCAGTTCACAAATTTTGACAAAATTATTACTATTTTGAAATTTGTGTCATTCAGTCATTTTCATTTTCACTTTCACTTCTGATTCAATTTAATTAACCAGTTGATGTTGACAGAACAAAATGCAAATATAAGGCTAAGTCTGCTATTTTGACGAACTAATTATCTCAGGAACTAAAGCATCTATAATCATGCATGGGTGGCAACACAATAATTACTCAAGAGTGGAGGAGTAAAAAGATTGCAGATTAGTTGATGACAAACATTAAATTATAGGAAAATCATTCGCAAATATGCTTTTATAAAAGTTCGGTAGGTAAAGTTTGAGAAATGCAAACATGTTAAATTTCCATTTCTTGTGAGCATTTCACCAAATAGCTGATATGCATTAACAACTCCTATACTACACTATCGGCCAGTAAGGCCAGTCGGCTGTTGCTGCTTCCCAATTTTTAATTATGCGGACGCATCATACTTAGAAACAACGGCGGCCCTGGAGATTGATTTATAAGATAGGAGGCAACACTGTACACAATTACAAATTTCAAATGTGAGAAAAATAAAATTGAGTTTATAAAATATTTCCCACTACAAAAATTGGTCAACGAAATTTCCCCATTAAAAGAAAACTTTTCCATAAATTAAAATAAAATTAAATGAAAACTATTTTTCAATAAGGTCAATTGCCACGCTAGGCTAAGGTAGCATTTATTTTTTGTTGTGTGAAATCTGAATGGGTATAAATTTTTTTAAAGTGTAAAAGGCCTGAACAATTTGATAAAGAAAAATTTTTAATTTTATTTTTATTTTTATCGGGCATTGTGCATTTCCTCTTGGACTTATACGTAGGGATGGCAATGAGAAAGGAAGGATAGGCGATTGATTTTCCCATACTTATCTTTAATATTTTGTTTATCTCTTTCTACTCTACACATTTAGTTCAAAATTACTTGAAAGGAGGGGATGGAGATCTTTGAATAATACAACAGGATCTCCGAAGGTATCCGAATCTTTGACTATTTAATTTTTTTATTTTTTGAATTTAATTTAATCATATTAAACTAAAAGTATAAAATCATATTATCAACACAAAAATATCAAATTAAACTAAAGTGATTAAAATCATGTCCATCAAACTAAGTCAATGCCATCAAATTACAAGATAATCTATGAAATAATTAAGCAAATCTTCAAAGTTGGACTCATCCATAAACATCACATATTATAAACCATCAATTAAATTATCTACATCAATTTTAAAGTGTTTATATTATAAACACTTTACTTTATATTGGTTGTTATTTATATTGTTTTTATAAATATTATGATATTTGTTATTTACATCATACTATTACAATTAAAATTTTAAATGTATTAAATAAAAGTTTGAGAAAAACGAATTAAAAATAGAAATAGAAAAATGGGGAGCCAAATAAATTTATTTGCGTCTCATCTCCAAATAAAAAATTAGATCTGAAATTACCAAACTCCGGAATGAGGAAGATCCCTCGGGGCCATCGTCCCAGTGAAAATTTCTGCATCCCTATGGTCTACAACGCCTAATAATGAATTGAATAGTTGAAGTCCCTCTAAATTTTTGATAATTTCTAATTGCCCATTCATATTTGATTGAACATCAAAACCATTGGTCTAAATTTATAACTTTGATTTATTTTCCATTCCACAGTTTTCAAGTTCTTCTCCTATATGTATATATTTACTGTAACTACCATCAAAGCTTAGTAGCTAATATGCATGTTGCTTTGCTTCCAAAATCGGACACTACTGGTATTTATATTTTTTGTTCTTTATTTGAAACAAAATTTGGCAATATCTCCATGAAATAACACTACTGGTGTATTCAATTATTCAATTTTACCCGGTAATGATTAAATTGATTAGTTACGTGAACCGTAACTTAGCCAAGCCCATAATACATGTTTCATATTTGTATGAACTTTAAAGTTTTTCCACTCATTATTTTCGCTAAAAGTTTCTAAATTGTATTATAGTTTGAACTTGCCCATCATTCAAATTCTTAACTCCGCAATTATCTGACCTTACCAAGCTTGAAAATATCCTGCCATACATATCTAATTTTCTCTAGTTACGATCAAGATCAAGATTTACTGAAGAGCCAATATATATATATATATATATATATATATTATTTACTTATCGTATGATTAACATAATACTTTTTATATATTTTAGAATTTCTCATCCACCAATGCTCATTTTTAGCTTTTAAGCTTTTTATCTGTGTGAGCCTCTCTGCATGTTCCCCAACCTACACGTGAAAATATTTCTATGTACAGATACAAGCTTTTCCAGATTGTGAGTATTCCGAAGCATCCAACAGGAAAAACAGCTGGTTCGTAGAAAATGACAGTTCACAAAGCTGGCCCTGCTGCCATATATATGATGATGAAGACCGTTTTGCTTTATGTCAATTCTTCCGAGTTGAAATCTTTCTCGGCCTGGGACACTTCCAACATATAAAGTACAGGCAAGATGATTTTAAAAATGTCATGGTCCTTTATCAAATTTCATTTACATTAGAGACCAATCTCATTTAACGAAAATCAGAATGGTTACAAGACTTTCCTATAAGACTGTTGGACGGGGTGGGTCGCCCATCGACTCGACCCAACCCGCACATGGTAACTGCTTACGATTATTGGGAGTTGAGGGAAGTTGATTTAAAATCAACTTCTCCACATTAGTTTCCAAGTATGGTTGCTAATACCTTAAAAAAAAAAACACGCAGAGAATAAGAGAAAAAGAACATTGTTGCATCTCTTGATCTTCTTGATTTCTGAAGAAAGAACATTGAACAATTCATTAAAAAGGGTATCTATACTGTAATTAGAGAAGGATTTCCTCTTGTGATTTCTTCCCAACCATTGATGTGATCCGACACTCGAATATTCCGCTGCTTAATTTCTTGGAAAAAGATATGGCTACTTGAATATGGCTTCTTGAATTCCTTACAATTTCCTTCATTGGTATCAGAGCCTTCTATTGTGTTGGATTCGCGTATATGGTTGAATTTATTTCATGAAAAAGCATGAATTTCATATGTTGGTTGAATTTGATGGAATGTGTGATCTGGTGGCTATTGATTTTATGTTATGAAATGCTTAAATTAAAGCATAAATTCTGGATTTGATAGACAAAAAAAAAAAAAAAGCCTAGGGTTTAGGTTGCATGAACCCTAAGAAATCATGAAACCTAAAACTTCGTTTGCTCATATCTGAAGCTAACACTGTGCATATTATATCATTGGAAAGATCTTTTCAAGAGCTTTCCAACGATATGTGATTTGTTAAAAAAGGAGTTAAAACGAGAAAGTTATGGCTAAAACAAGAATTTGGTTGCTAAAAATTTAAAGAAGATGATGAATAGTGACAAAATTAGTTTTTCGACGATTTTGACTTCTTGACTCCGTTTGAAAATCCAAGGGCACCATTAGATTTAGGATAAAAAATCTAGTCAAAGCAGTGCCGGACTTGATGCCACTAGAGCTGCACAAGGTGGCGCGTGGGCGCCACTTGCCAGCTATGCACATGGGATGCGTAGGGCAGTGTAGCGAGACTGTAGCACACTATAGTGAAACTATATCATACTGTAGCAAGACTGTAGCGCACTATAGTGTGTATGAGCTTTGCGCATGGGGGAACGTGTCCAGAATGGTATTTTTTGTATATCTTGCTATTCGGGACTCCGATTTGAGTGCCAGTTGCGCCATTGGATTCGAAATTTAATTTTCTATTTGTTTTTATATAAACATCAAAATTTTTAATTATTTTTATTTCTTAATTTTGAAATAAAATTTCAAATCGAATACATAGTATCATGGATGAGCATTTTATGTTAGTAAATATTTCGCTCTAATGGGAGCTCAAAAATATTTTTTATGGACATTGGCTAGAATCAAATTGCATGTCGTATTTAGTTGTTTGTTAATGATCACTAATAGGAATTTTATATTATTTGTCCTAGATGCCTCTCGTTAGAAAATTGTGGACTAAGGAAGACGGGGTTAATGACATATAGAGCTTGTGTTTCTCCTATTGATTTACTTCAGATTAATGATAACTTATCTTATGAATAACTTATGAAGAAAATGGAGAATTATAAGATGGACCTTGACCATTCTATGTGTATAAATATAGAAGATATCGATGAGGTCTTTGGCTAGCTAAATTATGGAAAAGCGGACACTAAGTATGCAGATTTGAATTATTAGCAATGGGTCCTCATAAATTGCTTATCTAATGATAATACGCTTATCTTTAAGGCTCGCATGTTAAAGGAGATTGAGAATCTCCTGAACAATAAATATCATTTGCTGAGATGTGAAATTGAGCTGATGGAGGAGCGTCGTCTTACTTTAAAGATGAGGCGAACCTCAGTACATAGCATTCACACGAATCTTAAGAATGGAAGACAAGCTAGTCGCCTTGGTAGAGGGTAGAAGTTATGGTATGAGAAAACCATAAACATGATCATCAAGAAGGAACAATTGTTCTTATTTGGAGATACACTTGAGTATAAGTTGGATGAAAGAGTAATGAGCAACAAAGAATATTTTAAGAACATGTAGAAGATTCTACATATTAGTTTGACTATGTTTGATTATTTCTTTCACTTGTTAATTTTTATTATTTTAGATATTGTCTTTTCACTTTGTTAGTTGAACAATATGCTGCTATGTTTTTATTAATAAATTTCTACATTAGTTGTTGCTCAACTCAATATACTCTTTTACGGTATCTTATGAATTATTCTGTTGAGTGGGAGTTCTAAACAAATTGAATTTAGTGAATTCATAATTAGAACTAATAATTTTGTGCATTAAAATCAAATTAGTGATAAATATGATAAAGAGAATTGGATGATGATTAGAAGCTTCAATGATTTTTCGATTTCATTCCCGATATTAATTTGTCATGTTTTTTGGTTTATGTTTGTGGCAAAATTAATTGTTTTTGCGCAATTAATTGATTATGCCTTTATTAATTGTATTTTAAATTCTCTGTGTTAAAATAAAATTGAGATGGCATATGCATCTAAGAACATTGTGGCTGAGCTAAATAAGGGTAAAAAGCTGAATGGTGACAATTATGACATTTGGCACCTTAAAATTTAATACATCTTTGAAGAGCAAGAGACTCTAGAAGCTCTTAATAACACCCTAGCTGAGCCTAAGCAAGGTAATATTGCTCAACACTAGAGGGATCTTGAGGCTTATTAGGCCTGAAAAAAGAAGAATAACAATGCTGGCATAACGATGTTGAGCAGCATGCAAGATGGCCTCATGTGTGAGCTTGAGAAATATGAGACTACTCAAGAGATGTGGCTTGCCCTGAAAGACAAGTTTGGTGGCACTTCGACTACTAAGCTAAGAAGGCTCATGATCAAGTTCAATTCTTATCGGAAGCGCCAAAATCATACGATAAGGCAGCATCTGAGGGAAATGTCGAACATGGTTCGCGAACTCAAGTCTGGTAGACATATTTTGACTAATAAACAACAAGTCCAAGCAATGATAAGATCTCTACCTGATTCTTGGGAACACATGAAGGTGAATATTACTCACAATGAGAGTATCACCTAAAACTGGAGGCAAAGTGACTTAAGGCAACTAAGCTTTCTGATCGTGTTTATATGGCCGAGTTAGCTCGCGCAAAGCTTCTAGCTTCAAGCGTAAAAAGGGGTCATAAATATGACCAGAAGGGTAAGAGATCTGATCCTGATCAGAAGAAGCCGGATGCTAAAAATCGTCCAAGGTGTAAGTGTGCTAGCAAGAAAAAGGACAAAACTAAGATTAAATGTTACAATTGTAGCAAACTGGGTCACTTCGCTCGTGAGTACATTGAGCCAAAAAATGTAAGTCCTAACTCTACTTTGTTGAATTATGCTTTAGTTACGAGTTCTGTACTCTTAATTGAATCTCGTCCTGTGTGAACTGTAGACTTAGGAGCAACAAATCATATAGCTTGTGATCAAAATGTATTTATGGAGTATTGTCGAATAAGTTATAGGACTAGTTGGATATATGTGGGCAACAACTCCAGAGTTAAAGCAAAAGGAATAGGGACCTACAAATTGACTTTGCGTAGTGGACATATTCTTTTATTACACGATGTCCTATATGCATTAGAGATTCAATGATACTTGGTTTCTGTTCCTGTTCTTCTTGAATCAGAATATAATTTAAACTTTCATGGTGTTTGTTTGAAGATTTTCTTTAATTCAATCCTTATTAGAACTGAGCATTTGGTTAATAGTTTTATTGTGTTAGATACAATAAAACTATTAACCAAATGCAATGCTTGATGGTTCAAATTATGATAATAGTTGTTTTTCGTACGTTACTTTTTCTAGTAATGATGAGATAAATCTTCATACTGATTATGTGTACATAAAGAGGTATGAAGATTTTTTTTGCGATATTTTCTTTGTATATGGACGATATATTGTTGGTTGCAAACTCGTTCAAGGAAACTTTTAGCACTGTCACAAGAGCCTTACATTAAGAAGATCCTTGAAAGGTTCAACATGGTTGATTGTAAGCCTAAGGATACCTGAATAGCCAAAGGGCAATCTTTTAGTCTCGATATGTGCTTTATGACTCCTTAAGAAAAGGAAAGAATGGCTAGAGTTCCTTACGTAGATGCTATTGGAAATCTCATGTATGACATGATGTGTACAAAGCCTGATATCAATTATGCTATAGGATTGGTGAGTAGATACCAGTCTAATCCTAGTTAGAAGCATTTGAGTGCTGTCAAGAGAATTTTAGCATATCTCAAAGGTACTGCAAATTATTCTTTATGCTATCAAAGAGGTGGTTTGCGACTTATTGGATATTCATATGCCGATTGCGGTGGTGATCTGGATAAACGCAAATCGACCTCGGGATATGCATTCTTGCTAAACAGAAGAGCGATTACATGGAGTAGCAAGAAGCAAACATGCATAGCTTTATCAACGATGGATGCCAAGTATATTGCATGTTCTGTAGTAGTGCAAGAAGCTGTGTGGCTTAAGAGATTTATGGAGGACTTAGAGATTAATATTAGTAATACTAGTCCAATAATTGTTGTTTTAAGTGAATTTTGGGTTGCGAGGGAAAAAGGACAAAACCTTACCAAAACAATGAATTTGTTTTTGACGCTCAGAGTATCTCACTTAACCATGGTGCATGGGCTGTTTTAGGCTCTAAAGGAGGTGAAAAAGGATGGGAGAGAGATGGATAATGGTGAAGGGTCAGATGGGGGAGGAGATGAATGGAAATAACATCTTTAGACCTGTAAAATAATAAAATGAGGTTAGAGGTGGAGCTGACAGTGGCTGATGACCACACTCCGACGCTTAAGTCAGCTACTTGAGCTTTTATGGAGTTGAGAGTTTGCAAGCTCTCTAAAATAGAGAGACCTTAGCCCCTTATTTGTGTATATTTGTGATGAGTATGTGAGAGATAGAACCTCATTGCTTTTACATAGTACACCCTAGGTACCCTGCCATGTGGCGCATTTTTAATGGTGATTTTATTGTCATTTCTGAAATTCTCACATACTTTTTATCCTTTTGATGATTTTTGGGCCATTAGGAGCATGCTTGAAGAGGAAGGAGGCTGTTTTTTGGCAGGTGTTGTCAGTTTAGTGTACGTGGCGTATGCTGCAGGCAGTTTAAGGCGCCTCTGTAGAATTTGTTTGGATAGTGGCAAGCGTGACAATTAAATGACCACTGTCCTTTGTTTACTACTTTTTAACTTTTTGCAGGCATGTCAGCTAGTTGTCCCCTATTTTCTAACAAGATATTTTATATTTGATTTTGCGAGACCAAATATTCTTTTTCGGTGATAGAGATGGTACATGTGGTGGATACTTTTAAATAATTTCCTCAACACCTCAATTCCGTCATGGCGTACCTTGTGTACTTGCTCAATTAGCAAATGTGGCGGGTAGATCGGGTACCCTGTGGGGGTAATTTACAGTCACCAAAACCTTTTCGTCGACACGTGGCATTTTATTTTTAATTGTCTATTTATTCCCCAAACAACTATCTACTATGATAGTCAACCTGTTATCTCTTTCTCGAAGGATGCCAAATACCACAACAAGTCGAAACACATTGAGATTAAATATAATTTCATAAGAGACATTTTGGCAAATAAGGAAGTAACCGTACAGTATATATCTATGCATAGCATAATAGTTTATCCACTTACCAAAGCTGTAACGAGGGATATGTTCGCCGCTCATGCTAGATCACTAGGGCTACATAGATTGTAATTTTACATTGTTAAGATGTATTTATTTTTGAGAACATCTTTGATATATGAATTGTTTTGAAATTCAATGATGTTCAAAATTCTCGTATTTCAGTTTATTATATGAAAGGCATAATTAGACACATATGAGAGTATATCGTCAGGTCATGACTGGCTTTCTTACACGAGCGGTTGCCTCAGTTGCTCTGGGAGCAAATTGAGATGAGACAAGTAAAATAATGAGATAATGTGTTTGTTTAAAGAGCCAAATAAAAGGGACTTTTCTACAAATTTTTGTTGCCTTGATTAGAATCAAGATGAGGTCGCAAACTGACATTTCTTGTAGACCGACTATGATATACCCCACCATCATAGAGACCTGATTAAAGACAGATGTGAGATCTTATTTTGGCATCAAAAGAGCATTCAATTTAAGAACTCAGGCCGGACGCTATAGGAGAGTGACTTGGATTAATGAGACATATGCCCTGAAATGAAAGATTCACTGTAATGCGTGAATCATACTGCATGCTTAGTGACCAAAATAGAAAATGAGAAAATCTCTCTTCTTCCTCATTGGGTAAGTTCCATATGACTTTTTATAAGTCAACCCTAGTATCCTTATAACTATCAACTGTGTTTTTGAGATCTCAAATTGGTGTCTGCTACTTTAACATATTATCTATGACCTTGACATAATTCGGTCTATGAAACATGACTAGGAAAACAATTATTCTCGATTGATAGACATGAGTGTGATAGGAAGATTTAATTTTTCCCTTTTATGTGATTCATTGGTCGATCAATTGTATAATATCTTTAGGATATTATAATTGTGAATACATAAAGAGATTGCACAATTTTGGCATACCCTGGGGATTTAGTATGCTTGAGTATTAAAGTAAATTAAATCCGAGATACAATAAATATATGTTGAAATTCTCTTGCATAAGATTGCAATTGAGGCATCTCTTGACTGGGTCAGCAATTAAGTTATGTTTTTGGCTCCCCGAATGGGTTTTTGGATATGTTCATGGTCGCACCATGTATTTGCCTGCATGATTGGTGATATGTGATTGTCCATTGTTTCTTCATTTACTACTATGTTGTTTCCATATCGTCTCATCATGTGCGAGTGGGGGATGTTGGACGAGTGGGTCGCCCATGATAGGCCGACCCGACCGACTTGACCCGACCCGACTCGACCCGACTCGACCCGACTCGACCCGACCATACCCTACCCAGGCATGGTAACTATTAAGAAGTTACCATGTACGGTTATTAGGAGTTGAGGAAAGTTGATTAGTTTCCAGGTGTGGTTACCAATTCTCAATAAATAAATAAATAAATAAAATGTAGATAGTAAAAGAAAAAGAATGTTGCTGCTTCTCATGTTCTTCTTGATTTTTGAAGAAAGAACATTGAACAATTCATTAAAAAAGGCATCTATACTGTGATCAGAGAAGGATTTCCTCTTGTGATTTCTTTTCGACCATTGATGTGATCTAGCACTCAAATATTTTGCTACTTGATTTCTTGGAAAAAGGTATGGCTTCTTGAATTCCTTATAATTTCCTTTAGAGACATTATTACATCTTCAAATCTCAAAACTCACCAGAATATTATTTCATTACATATAATCAAGGTATCTCATTAAGACACAATAATAAAAAATGTCAAAATACACAGAAAATGCAGACACACAGATGATGAATTTACTCAAAATTTACTCATCTTCATTAGAATTTGAACTTGAAAGACAGAATGAAGTACATCTCAAGAAGATCATAAACATGGAAACCAGAAGTCCTCCGCATATAAACTTTGAAGAAACTGGAAAACGACCTTATTCCAAATGATGCATAGCAGAGTGACCTGAATTTTCTTCAGTAACTGGACATTCTGCAAGCATATAGCAGAGAATTTGAGCAGGAACTACAAAGAAAATACTATTTTGTACACATTTCACATGACTGGACCAAACTAGTCCCCTGTCGGTTTATCAGGCCATGATTTTTATGATGCAATGTAAACAATCTTTTCAAAACACTTCCACAATGTAAGAAACTTAGCATTAACTCTCATAAACCAAAACCTCCAACTGTCACCAAAAGAAAAAAAAAAGTGACAAACTCAGGAGAATTAACAACTTCTTAGACCCACAAAAAGGTGGGAAGCTCATGATTTTTATATATTTGTTCATGGCTAACTTTTGATAGTTTAATGATTTGTTCTAGGCATAATGCACTGCCTAGAAATTTTTTATGTTGTTCTAGGAATGATATTCAGTTGTTCCCAAGAGTTCATAGGCAGGGACATACATATATGTATGATCTGAAATACTTCTTGCAATGTCTAAGTACTCACTCTTTCAGCTTTGAAAGAAAGGTTGATGTGAAGCAAACCCAGTGAAGTAAAAAGAGAAACAAGACAAACAGAAAAAGACTAAAATAACAGATCAATAAATATGGTGACTAACAAGTGGCCAAGCTCTCTTGCAATCAAAGTATAACAAACAGATAATACATATATCTTATTGAGTAGATTGATGCTAAATATGCTATGATACATTTGATTGTTTAACAGTTTGAAACAACGAAGATGAGATGGTTTCCACATAAAAGTGTTGACCATTTCAATGACATTTTCAAGGAATTGTAAAATTTTAAAAAAAAAAAAATTGCAGATTATAAAGCCACACTGTCAAACAAAAAACTAAAAAGATAAGACCAAACTGATGTTGGGAAAAAAGCTCTTTAAGCATACTTATTTATTCTTAATAGATATATCTTAGATGAAGCGCTAAAACAAGCCAAGAGATCAGATAAAATGAAATGAAAATGAATTACCTGGGACTTTAATCTGAGAGGTCTTTCATACAGTAATGAAGTTAAAAACTAATGATTAATGAATTTTTGATAATTGTTGAAAAAATAAGATTCTCTAACTCTTGCGAAAATGTCAGTTTTAAATAGGGTACAGTGTCAAGAATTAAGCACAAACGTGTCCCCTCTGCCAGAACGTTATCGTGAACTTACTTTATAACAACTATTTGATCTATTCTGTACATTTTATTAAAAAAGAAAAAATGCAAATTTTATAAAAATTTTCCCTGGGAGATAACGAGTTATTCGTACCTTCTCAGGATGTAATTGCTGTATGATTGTGTTAAGATCATTATTAGCCCAACGCTGTTGATTATCTCTCTCTCCATGGTAGACTTTTACTCTCAGAGGCGTGCTTGATTCTCCTGTAGTGAAAATCTTCATCTTGGGACAACCAATCACTTCCAAATGTTCCAAAGATGGGAATTTGAAGTTGTAATTGGCAGACCTAAAACTTGTAAGACTATGTAAATCAGCCAGAATCAGTTCCTTCATTTTGCTGAAAACAATCTCCTTTAAAATTTGCTGCTCCATCTTCGTCATTTATTACCACCTCTCTCATTGCTCTGCATCCATTTACCGACATTGATACGAGTCGATCTAAGTCTTAGTTTATTGCATTTTTAATCTTCACCAAAGCTTTAAAACAAGCCAGCCAAATCATGAAGATCGAAGAGCAAATCTATGGTTTGGATACTCTTGTTATTTTTTTAGATAGTACATATTATTTCTATGGATTTTTTAATATTACAGTTATATTAGTAATACCAAAGTTGAATCCTAGCTAGAGGTCCAATTGTTATATGTCATTTATTTATTGTATAATAAAATTTATAACTAATAAAATTAATATTTCTATCATTCAATAAATTGCTATTGTTGGGACTCAACTGGGAGGATTCTTAACATTACTCTTAGTATTAAATTGGGCATTTTATGTATATCAGGTCAAATATCAAATTTTCAACATCTTCATTTCATTTTTTTTTTTCTCTTTGTTGATTTGAATTGAACGAACTAGAAATACAACAGGCTCATCTACCGGCCAATTGATAATCAAGTAGAAGCAAAACAAGGTAAAATTATTGGAAAGAGAAATGATATTTGTACAAAACAAGAAGAAAATCAGTGTAACAGAAGAGAATCAAAAGTATTTTGGAGATCAGAAAATCGAAACAAGAAAAGGGTTGCTTGATCCAATGAAAATGCAAAGAGCTGATGGCAAAAGGAAACAAAGCTAAATAAGAAAACGCCTAGCACTAGCAGTGACCACAATAAACAGAAAATTTGAGATGGATTTACAATATTTCTGCCTTTCTTTTTTCTTTAACAAATATTGCGCTATCAGAAAAAAAAAAATGTTGCTACTTAAAAATCGACGGTAAACCCAAATTAAAGGTCCAATCTATAAAATTTAAAAGAAACAAATATCAGTGTGAAGGACACAAATTATTGTTAGTTGCCGTATATAGCAATGGCTTTTGTAATGATTGATCCCAACACAAGAAATCAGTATAGACAAGATCAAAAAGCAATAAAGAACTAAGTTCAGTGACTAAGGACCTACATCTACTGGAGTACAACGCACTGAGCTTTTTTCTTATTGGAGTCACTAAAGACACACACACAATATAGCAAGTGACTAGGAATAAAAATATATAACTCCCTCTAATTCTCACTCTACTGTTTTTAATTGTCACTCAAAACCCAGAATTTATCCTTGAAGAGTCAGCAAATCAGAGATGACAGCGTCTGGTTGTCCCATGCGCCTTTAGTTTCCGGATGACATGGCGTACGCTAACACGACATGTCGTACTCTTTGTTTTGAGATCATATTTCAAACTCTTCCATGTTATGGATGAAAGATAAACTACAATCATCAAAATATCCAGAGTTTGTTTGGTAGTGTTTAATGTCATAGTTGTTAATTGAAATTATTTCTGTAAAATAAAAGAATTTGTTGTCATTGTTTATTCTTTTTTTGGCAATATTGACTGGCCGTGACTATTTAGTAAATATTAAAAAATAAATTCATATTTATTAAGTATCAAAAATAAATAAGCAAACAAAAATAAAAGGAAAAATTTATACTTTACGTAAAATAATAAGGACAATATCAATAATTCACACTCCATAATTGAGTGATGTGTGGCATCTTAGTTGCTCAACCGCCACACGTTGGTCCCAAACAGAGCCTTAAATATCAAAGTCCAAAGTTTTGGAGTGATGATGACTTACAATCGCCAAACCTGACGTACGGGCAATCATGCATTATAAGGTGCTGATTTCTTATGATCAGAACCTTATTTTCCATTCACAAACTCACACTTTCAAATGCCAAGATTATTCTTCATTAAGATCATTTCATTTATTAATTATTTGCTTTCCGTTTTTTCCTCAGAACTCCAATTTTTCCATTTTACAATTAATTTTATAACAACCTATCTACATGAGAATTGCAAAGCAACGGCAAACGACTACATTGAATGTGAAATCATAGCTAAAAAATAATAAATAAATAAATAAAGGAAGAAGATGAAAATTTTGTTAGTTTTCTAATATTATAATTATAATATATAAATAATCATAATAGAAAAATGTTTGAAATTATTAACGTCGTCTTCTACTATCTTTACACTAAGCAAGGAAACCAATGGAGAATGTCATCGGCTACCTGGTCAACAAAGAGCAAACTTACCTTCCACGTCCTACACCAACAGCCTGTTACAATTGGGCCACAGGCAAAGCTAAAGAACACCAAATGTGCTGTTATAGATTCTATCAACAACCCTTACTTTGGCTCTTAGGAAGAAAATTATTGTGATGATGTTAGCTTCGGTCTTTTGCAAGGATGCAGAAATCTTATTCTGTATGTATGTTAAAGAGTAATAGTAATTTTTGAAATTATATTAATGTTCTTAATAGTAAATTCAATTAAGGTTATTTTAATAATAAAATCTTTTATAAAATTTAATATCCAAAATATAAATTAAATAAAGTGTAAATAGTTATACCTTTTTATTTATTAAAATAATGATATTATTTATTTATTTAATAAATTATAAACATAAATTAATTAGAATACCGTGTCATGCTGTACGAACACCTATGGTGCCACATGGCAGCCGGCTCCTTTGTCATCTCTTCTTGATTCATTCAAATTTCAGTAAGAAGTAAGGGACCTATTCGGCTAAAAAAAGACTATTTTTATCGATGAGAAATTAAAACACAAAAGGAGGCCGAATGTTATTACTTCAGCGGGTTGACCGTCGGTGAAATTAGAATTTCAGAAAAGATTATGGATGCTTGTGTAATATAATACAATTAAAACGAAAGAAATATCGGGAAGTGGTGGTGCCCAGAGTCCCAGTCATTCATGTTTCCAATACGATCAGGAAATTCCGCAGAAGAAGAAGATAAACTCGCCGTCGTTTTCAGCATCCTTTTCAGTGATTCATTAGGGCTTTTATTCCCAGGTACATCCTCTTACTCTTCACCGGAGATCATGAGCTGAAATTTGATTTTTTTTTTTCATTTTTATGACTCACTAATTTCTTATAAGCATGCTTGTAATGAAATTTGAGCTGAGACCGATGAATTTATGTCTAAAGCCGAGCTCTCCATTTTAAAGATTTTTCGTTTTTAACGTTTACAATTTGAGGGTTCTGAAGCGTTATCAGTAGGCATTTTTCATAGATTTGATGGGATATTTGAATCTGCAAGTATGTGTCATGTTTGTTGAAGCAGAATTGAACCTGATATGAGATGAATGCAGGTCTTTAGTTTTAGCTAAGCTTATTTGGCCAATTTGTGCTTTACTTATGCATCTGGGTCTCTTTAGATTTGAGCGTCAAGAATATGAATAACTCATTGATATTATCGGTGTTGCAATTAGAAATTTTCTGAATCCATCTTTTGTAACCCCGTTCGCCCATCTAGTAAAATTTTGTACATGTTTTATTCTGAATATAACCAATGATAAAGAATTTTTTTTAAGAAGATGGTTTTGGTTGTGGTTTTGATTCAGGAATTGGTCAAGATGACACCGGTTTGTCCCTTTGCCAAAGCACGTCCAGATGATGCCTCTTCAAGAAAACCTGGTGAAAACACAAATAAATACCCAGCAGAGTGTCCTTTTTCCAAAGCACGTCCAAATGATGCCGCTTCAAGAAAAGCAGTTGAAAACTTAGCTAAACCCCAGGCAGAGCATGATGGTGATGAGGAAAAGAGTGATGCTATAGACTCTGCCAGCGTTTCTCCTAAATGTCCATTTGGCTATGATGCTCAATCATTTAAGATTGGTCCCCTGAGTTGCATGATTTGCCAAGCACTTCTCTTTGAATGTAGCAAATGCATGCCTTGTTCACATGTATATTGCAAGTAAGCAAATATGGGTAGATCTTGTTTTATTTTCTCTATCTCCCATTTATCCTGAAATGTTGATTGTTTTTTTCTTCATTTTACTGATATTGTACATGTCATTAACTTTGTTAAATTGAAATCAGAGCATGTATTTCTCGCTTCAAGGATTGCCCGTTGTGTGGGGCTGACATTGAGAAGATTGAATCAGATACAAATCTTCAGGATGTTGTCGATCGCTTCATTGAAGGTCATGCTAGAATCAAGCGATCTCATGCTACTTCCGACAAAGAGGAAGATGAAGCAGGTGAAAATAGAAAAGTGATATATGAGGATGTTTCTATGGAGAGAGGTGCTTTCTTGGTTCAACAAGGCATGAGGGTCAGTTCAGCTAGTTTATTTGCCATTGTTTTTGTTCTGTGAATTTGTGAGTTGGAACTTGTGTGAGAAATGATGTTGTTTTATTTATTCATAAATTCATAATTATATTATTAGTCTAACAACAACATAAGCGATCCTCCTCTTTTCCAAACCCTTCACACAAAAAAAAACTCTCATGAACCATTCATTGATCGTAATCCAATGATTTTAAAATTTTCTGAGTTGGAAGTATTAAATGCCACAAAAATTTCAGCTATATGGTTACTTTTGTGTGTGTGTGTGTGTGAAATGGAGTCACAAAATTATCTTGGAGTGTGTCGATTGCAACTTGCAAGTTGATCAGACTCTCCGATTCCCCTGGTGCAATGCTCTCCATAAGCTGGGTTACATCACATACTAGATCATTTATACATATGTATGTATATTATATACACTTGAAGCTTTTCTGAAATGCCTTTTCGAAATAACTTCCCCCCCCCCCCCCCACCCCGGGCGGCTGTATTAATAAATTTTAAAACTACCAGATGATGACCCATTAGTTAAGTCAATTTTCCTGATTCATTGCATCTGCTTTACTGTTTGCTTTTCATATGCAGGCATTCCGTGCCCAGAATGTAGAAAGTGCAAAATCAAGACTCAGTCTCTGTGCAGAAGATATCAGAGGTCAGATAGAAAGAATGGGAAATACATCAGAGTTGTGTTCACAGCTAGGAGCTGTTCTGGGTATGCTTGGTGATTGCTGGTTTGTCCGCTTTCTCCCCCATCACTTTCTTTGCACCTTTTTTCTTTTTTTCTTTCAACTCATTACCATTTATTAGTTTAATATCATTTTCCTTGTTATGCTTTTGCATTATAAATGTTTGTGGTGTTGGGGGGGCACCTATTTTTGCATGTGAGTGGTTTATGTTGGAATGAGCCTTAATAGTGCTTTAAGGACAATGAAGATGGTGTATTCAAAACTAGATCTAGCTAAGCAATTAATATGGTTGTTGATACCTTGTAGCTCAAAAATTTACCAAATTATGACAAACTCCTGATTAAACATAAGAGAGACGTCTCATATAACAGCAGAAGAAATCAATAGATATCAGAGCCACACTCCGGCACAGGGTTCAAGAAAAAAGATTTGCCAAATGTATTGGGTGGGGATAGTCTTGAAGAATTTCCTTGTTAGACGGAGAGTTTCAATTTTGAAGGATTGTAGATTGTGGTAGGTAAATTGATGTATGACCTTTTTCGCTGATACTCAGAGACTTTAACTAGATTCATCTTCTTCTCTACGTTCTTGCATTTCTTTCAATGCATTAACTGATACTCAGACTTCATTTCAGACTCCAGACGTCATGACAGACTCCTATTAAGCCATTAAATTTCTATCATTTGAACCTAGTATTTTCTCCGCTCTAAGTGGGGTATCTTATCCAAAATATAATAAACTAGAAAAACCAAGAGGAGAAGAGCTGAGATGAACTGATGAGAGCTTTATTTGAAATTTTCTAATATGATGCATGATAAATAAGCTTTGATTGTCTTCTTGAACTTAGAAATTGGTATGTCTTGATTCTATACATCCATTTTTATATTTTCACCCTTCTTTTTGGAAAATTGTTTCTGTCTTCATTGTCATGTCCGAAATATGAGATTCTTACTTGTTGTATTTGTTTATGTAAAACCTAATCCCTTACTTTTTTATGCAGTCGAGCTATGGGAGATGCTGAAGCTGCCGTGGCTTATTTCCAAGAGAGTGTTGAATTCCTCATGAAGTTACCGATGGATGATCGGGAGGTTATAGCATCACAGCCGTTTCTAATTAATTTTGGCACTTTATGCAAGGTTTTCACCTAATTATTTTTTAACTTTTTGCTCTACAGATAATTCATACACTTTCTGTTTCACTGAACAAAATTGGAGATCTGAAATATTATGGTGGAGACCTGCAAGCTGCAAGATCTTACTATGTTCAGTCTCTGAATGTCCGCCGTGATGCCGTCAAACGCCATTCAAATGTTCCATCACAGGTAATCTATCTTGTCACAGGACAATTTTTTAATTTTGTTTTATGTTTCTTTCTACTGCAACATTCTGCAGTTCTAATCTTGTTTCCTTGTACAATTTTATTATTGCTAAATTTCAGTCTTTTAATTTGTTCTATTAGTAATCTGCTCTTCCTTTTTTTCATTAGTCAATGAGGGACATATTTTGAAGACCAGTGTACTTGTGTGTTCTTCGTATCCTCCTTTTTCTTTCTTTTTATTGACTCTTAAGACATTTCTTTTCTAGTCTATTAGGACTCTTTCCTTTCTGTCATTTTTTTTTCCTTGTATTCTACATTAAACTATATAATGCATATTGGGTCGGGGGCGGGGAATCAAGAATTGTGATTATTTAGGATTTTACAAATTTAAGATTAATATTGATTGAAAGTCAGGGTTTTCTTAGGTGTTAAAGTTATGTTTAATCTTTCTAAAAAATTCAACACTAATAATTTGCTTCAATGGAGGCGCCATATATTCTTTGTCACCTCAATGTTGCATATGTAACAAAAAGAATGGGTAGTCCTTTTCTTGTTTATTTTTGGAGTTTAATGGCATATGTTGTTATGCTTTGCAGAGGCTGTTTGGGTTTTGCCTCAATCAAATCATCATACCCCTAGCATAGATTCATGAAGTTTCAGGGGAAAAAATGATGAGTAAAATTTTGTGGATTTGAGTGAAATCATTTCTATGGTCAATTTGAGTGAAAGCAAGAACAAACATTTAAAGAGCAGTAAGAAAAATTCAAAATATACTAAAGGAAAATATTGTATTTCACTTACTTTATGGGTTTTGGTTTCAATTGTTTTGGAGGAATTTCTCGCAGCTTGCATTTTAGGGATCAGATGATTGTTTCTTTAGGATTTTTCTTCTTTTCTTCTTATGTTGTAGGATTTTCTTCTGTTGTTAGATATAGTTCTGTTAGCATTGGACGGCTACTGGTTCCAATATATATCTTTGTTATTAAAATGGTAATGGTGAGACGAGGTAATATCTGTAAAAAAAATAAACAAAAATGGATTGCCTGGAAATACAGAGATTTTATATTTGGTTCCACAAAGTTTGATGGAAAAAATAAAAATTCTGTTGCCGAACAAGCATTGATGTTGCTCTTGACGTGTTGTGTAAAATCTCTTTGATTTGGGGTTTTCTTCATATTTTATGTGTTGTAAAATATGAGCAAAAAGGAGAATGATAAATTAATTGATTTTCCTTGTTCCTTGTAAATTGAAATGTCTTTCTGTAGATTTTATTTTGTTCATATTTTCACAGTTTCACCTTTACAAGACATTGCAATGTTGGAAAATTAATATGATGTTAGATAATTTCCGGTTGGGAACAAAAAGTGTTGAGCTACTGAGTTTTAAAAATTTGTCTTGTTTCTGTGATTTCAGGTTTTGGATGTAGCTGTTTCCCTTGCAAAAGTTGCCGATGTAGATAGGAGTATTGGTAATGAGGATGTGGCAGTTGATGGATTTCAGGAAGCCATCAAGCAGCTAGAATCTTTGACGTTGAAACCTGAAGAAGCTGGTTTGGAGCAACGGGTTAGATTGCCATTCCAACTTCTTTTTATAGGCATTTTGGATTATGAAAATCTTGATCTGACACTTTTTTGACATCCAGCGTCTTTCAGTGCTGGAATTCCTCAACAACCAACTTTCAGAGAAACAACCTGAATCAACTCCCGAAGTTTAGGTCCACTTGGAATGCAAAACTATCCGGTGAAATAAAATAGCCTTCCGATATGTATATACACAAGTAATAAAGCTCAGGTTAGCCAAGTCAGTCTCTACATCAAGCACTTTCAGGAGTAGCAACAATTTGATCCTGTCCAGAAGCACAAATGATAGCTGGAGGTGGAGCCACACCACAGCTTCTTGCCTGGTGTGAATGTAATTTGGAAGAGCACACAAATATGTAGCTGCGGATCAGCAACATATTTCCTTGTTCTTTCAAGTAATGGCGTGTAAGTTCTTGTTCTGTGAATAAACATAATGCCACTGGGATTTTCGTATGATATTGTAATGGGTACAAAACTTACTAAAACTTCATTATGCAGTTCTATGTAGGAACTTAAATTCGGATGATGTATTGTCATGTTTTGAAGTGGAAAAGATTAAACTGTCTTCTATAGACAGTGAAAATATATTATCAGTACCTACTACATAGTCTTCAATATTGCATGACTCGTACATTGAATTTTGCGATGCTATGAGTAACCATAGGGTTATATCAGTTTGTTTATTACATTTAGAATAGAAATAATTTTGGTCGATTTTACCGAGCGGTTTTTGGTTAGAATAGGAGAGCTAGTAGTAGCAGCAGCATAGGAAAAGGTGTCATTGTGCGCATAGTTGTGGCCTCTAGTAAAGAATCAATGACTGCATCTTTGATGCACTTACTAGTATTATTAGTACATCTGAGGTTTATTAATCGGCTAATTGTAAATAGTCCAAAAGGGTCAAACATAATGAATGGTCTGGTAGCATTTTTGTTTTTCTCTAATAAAATTTTCTCGAAGTCCTAAATGTCAAATCCATCTAGCTTGCTAGCCTGGTTGCAAAATGTATAGGAAATGTGTCATTGAAGGTTATGGAAAGGCAATGCTCAGCTTAAGGCAAAGAAAGCCCTAGAAGAAGAGCCAAGAATAAAGAATTGCATGAAACTACAAGTAAAGGATGATAAAATAATGTGAAGGGGAGAGAATAATTAAAGCAAATAAAGGAAAGAAATTTACACGTCCATTCACCTTGGTCTTTTGCTGAAAGATAAAAGAATTGCTTGCATCTCAAGTCAATTATTCAGTTTGTTCATGCTTGAAATAAACTGGAGAGTATTTTATTTATTTTATCTTCCTCAGAATTATGATGTTTGAAAATCCCAAATGCCCATCCAATAAAACCATGATTTTCTCTTATTAATCTTAACTACTTTCCAAGATTAATATAAATGACGATCTAGTAATATTATTAGATGAACATATAAGTGATGTAATACAAGTTGTTTTGTATTATAAAGATATTTCATCATTAGAGGAATCAAGACCATTGGGGGTATGTAATAAAGATATATTCTCTCAATTTTAAAACAAATTAAAATAAAAAAAAAGTAAAGAAAAAGGAGCATACATGAACTGGTTTTTCGAGTTACTCAAATCAAACAGAGTTTCAATAATTGTCCTCTTTACAGACAATAACGACAAAAAAAAAAAAATTTAAAACGTGAGCATATTATGTTAACACTAATATTTTATAAATTGAACTAATTAGGAGTATGTGTCAAACGTTAATTGACACAATTAGATGCAAAATTTGAAGAGCTGAAAAGAATCACTGGATGTTTGAGGTGACGACCATCATAGAGTAATGTTATTTAACTGAATGATATTCCAATCGTGCAATGGATTTTGCAATACGTTATTATCTTTTTATCAAACTGAAGCAATTATGATGTATAGATATTAAAATTAGGAGGGGCTTGTTCACTTTCTGACTTTCTGCTTTTCTGCTTTTCTGCTTTTCTGCTTTTCTGCTCAGATCATGAGTTTGATGAAACCGACAACGCAAACGCATCAAATAAAAAATGGCCTACCAAAGGCCAACCGCCAGCCCAAACCTATTAAGAAGATGAAATGCTGTTTACAATTTTGGCCATAAATTATTTTATTTTAAAAATCCATTAAAAAATTAACGTATTAAGAAAACTCATTAACTCTTGTCTTAAACTTCTTGTAGAATTCATCTCTGAACCTAAAGTCTATCTTCAATTAATATCAACCCTCAAAAGAAAGTGAATAAAATCTTTTACACAATATTCAAATTGCCATAATGAGCAAGTAAACAAAGACAATTTTATTCCGAAACTTTTATCTAAATTTTTACAAAATAAGTACACAAAAAAATTGTTGATAGTGTAGTAATACTCAAGAAAGTGAAAAAGTTCTCATGCTTCTTTAAATTGATGAGTACGACTGCTTATATATAAAATATAAGCAAGTTCTTACATATGTCTCTATATATTTCGCATGTATGTACAATAAGTACCTCCACAATTCCATGGCTTTCTTATCGCTATTTCCTTTTATCTCCCTCCATTGCCTCGTTGTTATTGCTTCTTCTTCTTCTTCTTCTTCTTCATCAAATCAAATTCCCAAGGTACTTATTTTGTTTTTTACCTTCATTGGTTTTGTTTTCCCCAAACACACCAAAATTAAATAATATAAAATTAAGTAAAAGTATTAATTATATTCATTAATCTTTTAATGCAATTTGTTTTTCTTGGTTTGGCAGCCTTATGTTGTTTATATGGGAAGTTCATCAAATGTTGAAGTTGCAGAATCGGCTCATTTACAACTTTTATCTTCCATTATTCCAAGGTTATTAATTACTTCTTGTGATCATCAATGTTCATTATTAAATAATTATCAACTTAGTGTTTTTTTTTAAATTGCGTTTTAGTTAAAATTTGCAGTGAAGAGAGTGACAGAATATCTCTAATCCACCATTATAAACATTCTTTCAAAGGATTCTCTGCGATGCTAACTGAGAAAGAAGCTTCTGTACTCTCTGGTAAGTAATTCCTATTACTTTACATAGCAAGAAGTTAATTTAAGAATATATTATTATTTAGATTAAGAATATAATTTTGACGGCTTACTTCAAACGTACTCTTAGTATAATTATTTAATAGAGATGATCACCATTCTGATAGGAATAGCTGTAACTAACGTTTGGAATTGATAAATAGAAAAGTAATTTGAGATACAAATTTTAGCTCATAAGTTATATTATACGTAAATTATAGCGAACTCAAAAGTAGTTACCCATGAACTCTTACTTGTTTCACATGCTACCATTTTTTTATTTTGGGTCTGAAATGACCTAATGGGGTTGTGCATTAATATTTTGATAAATATTATTCATTGAGATTAATATGATTTTTTTTAAGGGACTAAGATGAACTCTAATAATTTTATTAAGATGAGCTTTAATAATTTTACTAAGATTATAAAAAATTGTGTTCAGAACCAATAATATATAACATTAATTATTTTATTATGGCAGCATTTATTTAAAATTACTGGGCCTCAAGGATATTTTTCGAGATCTAGATTCTAGTCCGGGCTCCCTCTCTTTACTTCACCTCTTAATAGAATCGTGTCATGTGTCCATTTGTGCTCCGTAGGATAGATAAGCTATTTATTAGATTATTTACGAACATATATTAATACATACGGTAATATGAATATATTATAATATAAATCAATTCATGGTTTGATACACCAAATAGTGAAATAATTTTATCTAATTTAATATTTATTACAAAAGTATACGGCATAACTGAAAAAAGTCCTTTTATAAACATTGCTCTTGATTGATCTGAAGTAAATTGTTAAATGGATTGGTCTGCATTTTGCTGAAGCAGGGCATGAGAAGATAGTATCAGTGTTCCCAGATCCAATTCTTAAACTTCATACAACACGTTCTTGGGATTTCTTAGAAGCAGATGCAGGAGCGAGAGCACCCGCAAGCACTTGGTCCAGCCATAAATATCATAACATATCAAGTGATGTCATTATTGGCATTATAGACACAGGTATATTAATTTTAAAGAAAATATTGTGCTTTATAATTATTTCTAACTTAAATTTTTTATTTTATTTTATTATGGTTCTTGAAGACAGAACATTACAATTAAAGAATTAAAAAAAAAATCATAGAATTAGATGGTATTGGTTTGGTGGATCCAAAGTTATTGAGCAATAGACACGGTTCCATCTATGGAATTCGTAAAAGAGACACAAGACAAAATTAAATCACAAGAATTGTAGCCACCCAAGAGAAACGCCATGTGCATTAGATGTATAAAGTGATCCCCATATATCATATATCGTCAACATCTTGTCTGTTTATAATTTGTGGATCTTGCTAGCTAGCAACTAATTGTTTTATATTTATTTATCCATTTGTATAATTATAATTCAATAAAACTTTGTTCTACATCACATTAAGGTAATGCTTTTATACTCCCTATAAATAGTTGTATATATTTACTAGTGTTATGTCGGTGTCAACTCTATGTAACGTAGATTTTTGAGTTATGCTCCACAAATTCGGAGATCTCTGATTGAATATATATATATATATATAATATCTCCTAAAACATGAAAACTTCTGCCTTTAATTTTCAAGAATTTCAGTTAATTATTTTTGTAATCTTTGTCCGTAAATAAAAATTCATAGGTAAATTAGTTTAGTATGATTTGATGAAGAACTTGGATTGTTAATGTCTTAATGATTTGGCTGTTTTGGTAAATTACAGGGATATGGCCTGAGTCTCCAAGTTTCAAGGACCAAGGAATGAGTGAAATTCCTTCTAAGTGGAAAGGAGTTTGCATGGACTCACATGACTTCAAGAAATCCAACTGTAATAGGTGAAACTTTTTTCCCACTAAGAATTTAATATTTTTCTCATATTACTTTAATTAGAGTAAAAAATGTTAAATTTTCAAAATGATTAAATAAAATGAAGAATAAAGTCAAAATTTACAAATAGAAATATTCCTTTTAAAAATCGAATAATGTAGTCAAAAGAAATTTACTAAAATTCTTATAATATTACTGATCATTATCTAGTGGGAACATTTGTACCCAAACTTTGTAAATATTGAACAAAACAATTGATGGCAAAACAGTTAGAGCCCCAACCAGCTTGGGCTTGATGGCCTTATGGCTCTTAAAGTTAAGTACTTAAATTATAAAATTATAGTGTTTAATTATTTATTTTTTATTATACGAGACTATTATTCAAATTATAATATATTTCATGATTTTATAATCGATATTAACAATCAGATAATAACAGAGATTAGTTTACATCAAATCTTATATATAACACTGTCCAAATTTTAACCCTCTATAATGTTTCATTATTAAGTAGGCCTTTTAGCTCTTAAAATTCTTCATAAAATCCCCTTTTAAATGAAATTACTTAAATAATTAAAGATAAATTAATTTCTTTTTATTTTTAATAAAATTAAATTAAACATTTAAACAGGTTATTCTTTTAACAAACTTTTTACACCCACCCGACTGTATAATTTATATTTATATTTTAAATTATAAGAATTTAATATTATCGAAATAGAAACTATGTAATAAAAAAATAATTTAAGAATTTATGATTTTTATGATATTACAAATAAAATACCTTTTTATGGTGAAATTTTGGTGGGAAGATGGTTAGTTTTAATAATGGGTGAGGCTATTAATTCATCTGTGCACCTATTTTTTTTTTTTAAATTCATTATTAAAAATTTAAAATCTCAAAATTATCTTTTACTAATCTCTTTCTCTCTCTATCTCATGATTTTGTAGTCTCTCTATACTTTGACATTTTGCAAACTAAACTCTTAATTTTACTCTCTTTTTGATTTTTTGTATTTCTTATTAAATCATAATCTTTATTTCATGTTTTTTATATATAAGAGTTTTTTTTTTTCTTTTTGATATTCACTAGCTTTTGTGGTTGGTAAAATTAATTTCTTAATATTCATTAACTTTCATGCCTAAAAAAAGTTAGTGATTCTCATTTTTGATTGATGGATTTTGATCCCTTAGTTTATAGCCTATAACGAAACCAATTATTTGTAGTTTCCAGTTAGACGAAAATATATGATGGAATTGATGAGAATTGAGGAATTGAGAATAAAAAGAAAAGAAATGGCTAACTAAGTAATTTTATCAAAAATTATTTTATTAATAAAGTTCTTAATTAAAAAGAGGGTGTAGATAGAAAATTAGTGAGTTCAAGTAGCTTCATCCTTTTAATATATGAATTTGTATTTTATAAATTAAACTAGGATATTTAGGAAAATAAAGTTCAAAGGAGAGTGTTACAAGAATTTTAGAGGAGTGTTACAAGCTCCACTTCTAACTCTTAAGTGCACTTTTGAGGAGTATTTTGACTCAAAAGTGCACTAGGTAATTTGTACGGACCATTATGGGGCTTTGTGGACCGAGTTCAACAAAGTATATTGGGCTCCCAAGCCATGTTAATCTAATCAATAGCCCTAGTTGAGATTTGATTACCATATAACCTTTCGTATTATTTGCCGGGGAAAAAAAAAAAAAAAACAAAAACAAAAAGAAGTCGCCAACAATTCAATCTGATTTCTCTTAAAAATCTAAAATCTTTCCAACCCTAATTTTATTATGCCAAAATGATATGATATTTATAATATGATTTTTTCTTTTCAGTCACTAGAACTTACGAATTTAATCAAGTTTTTATTTTAGAAACCATAAAAACCAGGACATGTGAGAAAACAACCCTGTGCTAGACCCAAGCTTAGCTAACACCGGCTTGGCTCGCCCTTTTGTCAATCCTAAATACAATTGCGCATGGAATTATTACGATTAAGGGTTATTTGGAATTGTTTTTGAGTCTTGAGAGAATAAAAAGTTATTTTGAAAAAAAAATTTTTGAAATATTTTTTGTAAAATCACCTTATCTTACAGTAAATTTTTAAAATAAAAGGAGTAGCTTTTCAAATTTGATTTTAAGAATTAATATTATACTTAAAAGAATTTTCCATACATGTCCCTACCGATTCTTAAAAATAATTCCGTATATCTCCCTAGATGTATTGTAAAAATCTAAAATTATCTTTATGCACTTGGAAAATAAAATCATTCAATTTAAAGAAATTATTATTATTGTTACCAATTATATTGAGATAAGAAAATAAAAAATAGAGTTAAAATATAAAAATATTTATTTTAGTTATCAATTATTTTGTATATATACTTATAAATGTGTAAACATATATAAATGCTTTAAAAACTTACGGTACTTTTAAAATAAGTTTTACTAAAAATTTAATCGATTCTTTTCATAACTGATTATTTCTACAGTATAGTTAACAATAATTATTTTACAAACTATAAAATTATCAAACTGACCGTAAGTGCTACATAAATTGAAGAAAATGATCAAAACTCTCTTTTATTTGTTAAAATTAATTATTTTCCTCTCATATTTCAGCACCCTTCTGAATAAAATAAATTCTAGCTAGTAACTTTGAACATTTTCTTATCTTTTACTATTTTACTGTTTTATAAGTCTAATTTTAGGGATAAAATAGTAAAAGATTAAAAAAGTTGAAAGTACATAAAATATTTTAATGAAAGGACTGAAAATGGTTAATTTACTGAAACACTATAGTGGTTTTAATCATTTTCCTATATAAATTGTCACAAGGCTATCGGCCCATAAAATATAATACAATTAAAATTTAAATTTCCATAACATCATAGGATCAAAATCCTATGATATTATTTGGAAATTTTAGCATTATTAACATACTTATGCGTATAACAATACAATAATATGGCTGCAGGAAATTAATAGGAGCAAGATTCTACAGCATTCCTCTAACATCAAACAACCACATCACAACCAGAACAACTCCAGCTGGGTCTCCAAGGGACTCCGTCGGCCACGGAACACACACGGCGTCAACCGCGGCAGGTGCCCACGTGGCCAACGCTAGCTACTTCGGCTTAGCCCGTGGCACTGCCAGGGGGGGCTCCCCATCTTCCAGGATTGCAAGCTACAAAGCCTGCTCCGAAGACGGCTGCTCTGGCTCAGCAATATTACAGGCAATGGATGATGCAATTGCGGATGGAGTTGATATCATCTCAATTTCTATTGGAATGAGCTCCCTGTTTCAGTCCGATTACTTGAATGATCCGATTGCAATCGGCGCTTTTCATGCTGAACAAATGGGAGTGATGGTGGTCTGTTCTGCTGGTAATGATGGTCCTGACCCTTCCACTGTTGTTAATACAGCTCCTTGGATTTTTACTGTTGGTGCTTCCAGTGTTGATAGAGATTTTCAGTCTACTGTGCTTCTTGGAAATGGGAAAACTATCAAAGTAAGTTTTAATTTCATGGAAGAACTTTTTTTTTTGTTTTAAAAATTATGTTTTTGAAAACGAATTTTAGAACTTAACAAAATTGAATTTTCTTTTTAAAATCACAACAGAATGTATGCTTAGAGATATATTTATTGATAAAATTGTGGCTTTGTACCGTTTTGTCAGGCTGCTGTTTAGCTTGCCCAGAAAAATTCAAGTAAAAATTAGTGAAAATGCGTTTCTCTAACAAAGATTTTCTTGTTAATTTTCTTTTTATAGAAAAAAGTGTTAAAGCAACTAGAGTGTTGATAGAAATTAGATAAAATTGGTGTTAGTTTATCTTACTTTCAATTGAGTAAAGTAGCACTAATTTCATTATCTTACTTTTGTCGGCGTTCTGTTAAATTTTTCTGTGTGATCATTATTAATTTTCGAAAAGTTATAACAACCAATCACTTAGATTGCATTTGGTATTGTTTTTTAAATGTTGCTTTTGAATATGGAGATGATTTTTATTGTTTTCCCCTAGAAACAGGTATGTATTTCTCTTACTTTTAAAATGTCATCAAACACCTGCTTATTATTCTTAATTTTAATTTTTTTTAAAAAAGACGAACAGTATTAAATAAGTTTTCCGATTTTAGGAAAATTATCATTTTTTTAAATAAAAAACTTTCACTTACTAATTTTTGAAATCTACTAATTAGAATAATTTTGCTGGTAGGGATCTGCCATTAGTTTATCAAACCTCTCAAGCTCAATGACCTATCCCATTGCATTTGGAAAGGACATTGCTGCTAAATTTACCCCTGTATCCGAAGCAAGGTAATTAATTGTGCGGCTGATTTTTTAATAATTAATATTTTTTCCATATTGACAATTAATTAAATTGATTGATTTAAGTTACTGACATCGATTAATGAATTAATTGAAATGTGCAGGACTTGCCGTCCTGGATCATTAGATCCTAACAAAGTTGCAGGCAAAATCATTGTTTGTGTTGATGATGACCCAACAGTTTCGAGAAAAATTAAGAAATTAGTTGCCCAAGATGCAGATGCCAAAGGCTTAATTTTGATCGATGAGGATTATGAGAAACATGTGCCTTTTGATTCTGGCATTTTTCCATTTTCAGAAGTTGGCAGCGCTGCAGGATTTCAAATCATTCACTACACCAATTCTACCAAGTAAGCCTTGTCATTGTTATTAATAATTATTCTATGATGACTAATTATTTAATCATAAAACTGCTAGAAGTAATTATAATTATTTAAACAAAACTTCTATAATATCTAATTTTTTAGTATGAGTTAAGCTCATGATTTCTATATATAACAGCTGCCTACCTGAACAAAATTTCTAACTTGGTCCTTGAATGCATCAACAATATTATCATTTTCCATATATATATATATTCCTTCTCTAATAAATCGTGAGGTTTAAGAATTTGTCCGCATGAAAAAAATGCGGACACTCACACTTGAGAATGAATATATATATATATATATATACACACACACATATGATTTTTATTTAATGTTTGGTCAATATGTCCAACCAACATGGTATCATAGCAAACACAGAATTGTTTATTTTTAATTAATGTATTGGATTAATTAAACAGGAATCCGACTGCAACAATTCTCCCAACAGTTGATGTGGCAGGATACAAGCCCGCACCAGTTGTTGCATATTTCTCATCAAGAGGTCCAGGAGAGCTTACCGAAAACATTCTCAAGGTTATAATTATTAATTATTTAATTAACCAAAAACATATAATGAATTGATTTTTTAGTGATAAATAATTTTTCTATTGATATATGCAGCCTGATGTAACAGCTCCTGGAGTTGCCATTTTAGCTGCAGTTGTTCCGAAAGCCAATGCAGAGAGTTTTCCAATAGGAAAGAAGCTGGCCAGGTATGAAATAAAATCGGGAACATCGATGGCTTGCCCACATATTACTGGAGCTGCTGCATTCATTAGATCAGTGCACCGGAGATGGAGTTCTTCCACGATCAAATCAGCTCTTATGACAACAGGTACACTATTTCTAAAAAATTCAACAATTAATTAGATGGCCTCATTTTGCATACCGATGCTAGGGCACTACTGCAACCATTGATATTTAACAAAATGCGAATTTAAATCTATTTATTAGCCATATTGTTGAATTATATATTTTTTTATATCCGTGCATAATTTTTATCATATACAGTCAATCATGTGTATTGGAAAAATACAGATTTGAACTATGATCATATATATATATATATATATGCAGCATTACTTGCTGCAAATAGAGGGTGGTAACTAGCTGTATTTTTTAGGGAGAATTAACACTAAAGTCTGAACATTTTTCCCTTTTACTACTTTAGTCTCTAATTTTTTTTTCCCTTTTGGTTAAAAGTACTGTACAATGTTAAATGTAATTTTTAACATGCAAAACTTACCTACCTTTTTATAGACATATCACTTAATTTAGATTGATAGCAGCATGGATATAATAGTAAAAGAAATAAAAGGAATTATATTCTTTCTGTAACTATTTTATCGTCAGTTTTCCCAGTGTTCAATAAATTATAAATAATCTAGCTTAACAAATCCGCTTTTCGAAATGTGTATCCTATGCACTAGCTTGTTTAATTGTTAGAAAAATTATTCTTCAATTATTTGCAGCTTCTGATGCAGTTATGTGCTATAAAAATAAACATATAAAAGTGAACTTACAAATATTTTTATATATGCAGCAACCTGTTTATGATAACACGGGAAAACCCTTGAAAAACAACTCAGGCAGCTCTGCAAGTCCATATGAAACTGGAGTTGGAGAAATCAGCCCACTCAAAGCTTTAAATCCAGGATTAGCATTCGAAACTACAACGAAAGACTACCTTCGATTCCTTTGTTATTTTGGATATTCAGAGAAAAATATTCGGTCAATGTCAAAGTACACAAACTTCAACTGTCCAAGAAACTCCATTGACAATCTCATCTCGAACATTAACTACCCATCAATCTCCATAAGCAAGCTTGATCGCCATAGAGCTGCAGAAACTGTTAAACGAACCGTAACTAATGTCGGATTGCAAAATGTCACATACATTTCAAGGGTGAATGCTCCTTCAGGATTAATAGTCAAGGTACTTCCCCAAAAACTTGTCTTCGTTGAGGGTGTAAAAAGAATGTCCTTTAGCGTTTCCTTCTACGGCAAGGAAGCTGCTGGTGGATACAATTTCGGAGCGGTAACGTGGTCGGATAATCAACATTCTGTCCAAATGATGTTTGCTGTGAATGTTCAATAAATATAATATATAATTATATACACACATGAAAATTTGAGATATATAATTCGGTGAATAATGTTTACATGTAGAGACATTGATGTTCTGTTCAATATTCGTTTCCTAATTTTATTGCTAACACGAATGAAACTAGCCAGTGCTTTTTGAATTCGATGAAATATACTTGAAAAGCAAATCCGTAGCCTTAACTCATTCATATTCATCTACCAATAAGTAGCCAACCAACAGTTGTAGCAACTATCGCCGCCCACAACTTCAAAAACATATGGAGGCTCCGCCCAGAGAGGGAATCGTTCTCGTTTTTCATTTTTAGTTAATTTTATTAACTTGCCTGAGATTTCTTTTTTCCCGGTGGCCTTCTTGATGGTGTCATTTTGGTATTTGGATGGTGTTAGAGGCGTTTGTCTTGACTTCGATGGTGATGCATGAGTGTCCTGGTGGCCAGATGGCGGCTTTCGTACGTACGGCTTTTATTTTTCAGTGTTTGTACTTTAATGTTCTGAGTTTTCTGTGTTTTTGTTGTTGAATGCAATCATCGAAATAAATTTGACATTATTTTCGTTCCGATTTTAAAATTATAAAAAAAATTTTAAAATATATCATAACTATCATATTAATCATATAATAAGTAAATGTGATCCAGCTATTATGCAACCGTGATTTGGTATCCCATTTTTCGTCTTTTTGTGATTCAGCCATTAGATTCAACCCAAGAGTTGCAAAAGTCATTCTAACGGCAAGGATTTAATTACTTGGTGATTAAGTTGCAGCCCCTCTTTTTTTCCAAATATTATGAGAAAAGATTAGTTTTCAAAATTTTTACACATAAATCGACTAAAATATATTATTATCTTTATATGGACCAATGGTAATTTAGTAAATGAATATATTTAAATATTAAAAATATAGATGGATTATTTTAACTTGCTAAAATACTCTCCACATCCAGTTACTTAAAATACCAATTGGATTAAAATATTGTAATCTTGTGTTTGGTGTAGTATAGGATTGGGCAAAGTTTTATATAAATTTTGACAATATTAAAATATAAAATAAAGAAATAATAAATAAGTACTTGGACGGTAATTTAAGTTTTATTATAGAGCTTATGGATAATATTTTCAAAATAATAAATTGATGTATGCAAATTTAAAATTATGTAAATTTAATTATACCTTATCACATATATGGAGTTGAGATAATATTTAGAAAAATATAATCTCAATTATTTACTTAATGTGAAATAAAAAAATTGTATAATATTTATTCTATTACTTAAATTTAAAATTGTAAAGGATGAATAATAACTTAATTAATGGATTATGGGAGAATTATCTTTCAAAAAAAATTAAGATTAACTAACTTTTAAAGCTTCTAACATAATTTTTTTATCTTGTGTTGTTAACATAAGATAAAAATTTTTAGTGTAAAAAATTTATCCTAGCGGTTTCTTTAAGGTAAAAACATCAATATCATATGATAATTTGGTAGGTCTAAGTTGTGTTGTTCTTAGTTTATTTATTTATGCCAAACACTATATTAGGATTAAATTTTAGTAAAATAAGTCTATCCCACCATCTTTAATCGCATTGAGTAGGCCCTAATTGTATAGATTTTGTTACAAAAAATAAGATGCAACTCCTTTCTTATTACAATAGTAAAGAAGAAAACATAAACACGATAGATTTCTTTTAAGAGAATGCAAGCATTATTTTTATGAGATTTTGTGTTTAAGAAATTAATCTAATTTATGTGATTAAAAGTCTCTCTATTTTGTTTTTTTTGATATTTTAGAAGAATTATATGTTTGAGAATGAATAAATTAAAATTTAAGGAATGAAAGATTGATTGAGAAGGAGAGAGAGATAATAATTTTTTTAAGAATTTTAAAATTATTATATTTTAATTGGGGCTTAGTATGTAAAATTATTGAAACTTATAGTTTTTATTATTTATAGAAAATAGTAGCAATTGATGAAGAAAATGTCAAATAAATTTTTTAGAATTTTAAAATTATTAGATTTTAATTGGGGCTTATTGTGTAAGATTTTTAAATTTATAATTTTTATTATTTATAGAAAACAATAGGGCTGCGAAAGAAAATGCCAAAATTGAGTGTTTGGTACAATGGAGGCAACATAGTTTTGTCCTAAGTAAATGATATTATGATATATATACATATGTTTTGAAAAACTATCATGTAAATGATAGTTATATTAAATATAATTACATATGTTATGCATATGTTAATTAGTTGTATTATCTTGATATATTCTAGAATATCTTTAAAACTACAGTGATTGTTATGGTATTGTTGCATCCATTATTGATAGTTGCTCTAGGAGATTGCTATTTCCTTTATTAAAATTAATATGTACCACTTATCTCCTACCTTCAATCTTTATTTCCAAACACTTTTTATTCATATTTCTTATAAATTAGATAAATCAAATAATTTGAAATAAAAATAAAAAATTGTTAAATACTAATATGAAGAAAAATTTATATTTTGATTTTTTAAATTTATTTTAATCTACTTCTTATTCTTATGCTTTATTTATTCTAGTCATTTTTTATTATTTATAAACTAAAATGTATTAAATAAATAATAAATAAAAATATTTTAACCTTAAATACATATTTTCTTTTCACATATATTGCAACAAATACATTTTCTTAACATTTTTTTTATAACAAATGCATATTTTATATTACCAAGAATAAATATCAAGCAAATGATTCATTTATCCCCTTTCCTATTCAAAATTTTTGGTGTCAGGAAGTTATTGGTATTATAAACATAGTAGGGGATAATTAGTAGATAGTGATTTCAGTAGGGGAAGATTGACAATCTCCCTTCTCCATTCTTTTGCAGTTTTTGAAATCTTTTATCTTAATTTTATGCAAATATTTTATTTTTTTTTTCTGTTTGGCACTAATGCAGAAAATTTCAATAGCGCTTTAAAACTCCTGTTTATAGATTTCATAGCTTTAAAACTAAATTAGTGCATTCTGGTTATGTGATAAAAAGGTCCCATTTGTTCGAGATTCTTCCATATATAGTAATATTGTCAATTAGTTTATATAGGACATTATTTTAGGATTCTAGAATTTTATTATTTTAGTTATTTTGATATTTTTATTTTAATTAAAGTCAGTGTCTCAGTCTTTTTTTTTCTATTATAGTTATGATTTAGTTTTCCTTTTCAAATTAACTTTGGCAAGTAGGCTTACTCTATTGTAAATAGAGAGGTCTCATTAATGTTTTCATAATTTCAACTTCAATTATTCAATAAAAACCCATCTTTGATAATTTCCTTCGGAATTATCTATAAAATATCTCTCTTGTAGAGTCGTTTGGATTAACGCATCATCTAATCTCGCTTAACGCTTTATTGAAATCTCACTGACTTGTTTAGATTAGAATAAGATCTATTCACACTTCGATTAGAGCGTAAGTGAATCATGTTGGCTTGGTATGATACTAGAGCAATATCTAGTGTTTTCCAACCTTATTAATCTGCTTTCGCTACCTCGCTCCATCATAAATGATATGGGTCATTGTATAATGCCATGAATAAAATCATGGTGTCTATACTGTAATTGAACATAAATTGTATAAATGAAGTAAAAGACTTGTAAATTTAACATAAAACTTGTAAGTCAATATTAATTGTAAAAAAAATATAAATTATGTAAGTAGAAGATAAGAATTATAAATAAATGGTAAAACAACTAAACTAATATAAGAGTGGTAAATTATTGTATTACTAGTAAAAAAAACAAAAACTTACAAATATAATATAAAACTAGAAAATCAACATTAAGTGCAAAATTTAGAAACAAGTTTGGGAAATGGAATATATAACTTGTAAATGAAAGATAAAACAAGTAAATTAATATAAGAATCGTAAATTAATGTATTACAAATAAATAAATAATACTTACAAATATAACATAAAACTAGTAAATCAACATAAATGCAAAATAAAACATAATTTTTATACATAAAACATAAAACTTGTGAATAAAAAGTAAAACAAGAAAATTAATATAATAGTGGTAAAATGATGTATTAGTGGTAAATAAATCAAAAAAATACAAATATAACATAAATTAGAAAATCAATATTAAGTGCAGAAGAAAACATAGTTTTTGGAAATGGTATATGAGGCTTGTAAATGAAAGATAAAATAAATAAATTTATATAAGAATAATAACTTAATGTATTATTGGTACAGAAAATAAAACTTCCAAATGTAACACAAAAATTATATATAAAATAAGTGCAAAATAAAATATAAACTTATAAATAAAAGATAAACTAAGAAGATTAATATATGATTTATTGAAAAAATAAAAAAAAATCATAAATGTAAAATAAAAACTCCTTGTAATATCGATTACCTTATATATTTATAGGATATTATGAATATTTTCTGACATATTACTTTACCAACAAGGTTCTTTAACAACTATATTTACCACTTGATATTCCAATTGTTATCATTTTACTACAAAATCATTAAAGTTAATCGAAATTCTAATAGAAATTGCAATAAAAGTCTATTTACCCCAAATTATTTAAGCGTAATTTAATTCTCTAAATTAAAAAAAAAACTATTCTTTTATGATGCATATACCAATCGATGATCAAAATGGACTGGAATAAAAATAGATTGGAATCGAAATGCCCTGAAATTAGAATAGGAAATGGGAGTTAAAATAAATGTTTATTTTTGCTGTGGGAATCGGAATCGAACTGAACTACATTGCCATTGATGTGTTTACTTTATTTTAGAATTAAAATAAATTATTATAAGTTACTAAACTGACCGTAGTTGATTATTGTTATCATTTATTATAATAATTATGATTATTATTATTATTATAATTAACTATTGTTAATAATAACAACAACAACAACAATAATTTTTATTATGCTAATAATAGTAATAGTAATAATAAAACTTATTATTATTATTCTTATTATTATTATTATTATTATTAGAATAGTAGTAGTAGTATTTATTTTTGTAGTAGTAATTACTATTATTTATAATCATTATATTAGTAATAATAGTAATTATTATTATTACTACTACTACCACAACTTATTACATAGGGTAAAAAAGAAATTTTAATTCATTAAGGGTAAATATTAATTCACTTCTCATTGCCATTTCGCGTTATCATTCCTAACTCCACCTTGGGAGTTGGGAATGGGATTCCCCATTTCACATGCCTCTTATTTTACATTTATGAATCTGTGACGTCCACTCAAATTTCGTTCCCATTCCCCCTTATTTTGGAAGTAAATAAGTTAAGTTAATAAATCTTATTCCATTATTCACATTCCCATTCCCATTTAGTAAACATACTATTAATGTTTTTCAAAATTGTTGTTAGATGTGGTAATTTTACATCCGTCTAAACCTTCTCAATAGCAACTCCAAATGGTCTCTAAGTATAAATGAGGAATAAAGTATAAAACTACACAAAGTATGCATAAGACTCAAAATTAGATCTAATTTTATTTAAATATCATATATGTGTCTGGTAATATAAAAATATCTTTTTATTTTTTTTTTGGCTTAATCCACATCAAGATATATAATTTGGCTTAATTAACTTTTGTAGTAAACAAATAAAACTTATTTCACTTGTTTCCAGTGTTTTTTTTTTTCAATTAATGATTATTTTTTCTTTGTGTAAAGAAAATAAATAAATAAAATATTTTTCCCATTAAAAAAATATATTTTTCATTGAAATTCTGTAGAAATCATGTTAATTGTTTTAATAATTAATAGTCTTATATAATTTACTTGTTTTATCTTTTATTTACTAGTATTATGTGTTATTTACAAAATTTATATTAATCACGAAATCACAACATTATAGAACTTTTGTTAGTGATAACATGAAGTGCTATTGTTATTCAATAAATAGCACACATACCACTTCAATTGGTATATTTTCACGAAAAGTAAACATGAGATAACAAATCCAGTCTTTTACTAAGATTTCGAATAGATGTCCCGAATTTTATTAAGTATAAAATCATCATTTTGCCCCTGTTCATACGTATTTCATACATTCCATCTATATGGAGTTGGGTAAAATTTCATGAAGATTTTTCTCGTTTGTAAATGCTTTCACTATTATTATTACTACTCCTAATAGTTTAATTTGTTATATGTTTCTCCAATCCATAATTCATTTTTAATTTAAAATTTTCTCTTTCTTGGTGTCTCAATTTCACTATTTTCGGGCATCTAATATTTTCTTCCCTTATTATTAGCTATGCAAAATTTTTCGTTCACAAATTCTCAATTTCCATTCACTAAAAGGCTTATGTTGTCATAAGTTTACTATTTGTTTCAAAATTAACTTATAACCATCAACATCTCCTTAGCTTAATTAATTGGTTGCCATTCCCTTATTTTCTTTATACATACCTACATATATATATATTAGATTATTCCTTATTTGAATTTAATAAGAGATTAGATGTGTGTTTCTCTTGTCTTTTAAATTATTTCTTACTTTAATAGTATTGGGGAATGAACCTATACAAGCTGTTGTAAATTAAACATAAACAAATTCTTTCCCTCGTTATATGATTAAAACAGGATGTATATCATAAATTAATAAGCAGAAAATTAACCAACACAATCCAATGCAATAAATTAACCACAAGAGACACAGACTTTTATGTAAAAAACTCAAAACAGGAAAAATCACAGGACCATTGTCCGATAAAGTGGACTGTAGTCCACTATATTAATATTTGGATTACAGTACAAATTTTTCTCTAAATAATATTAAAGAACAACATTAAGAATTTTAACAATCATGACTTCTAGTAATAGCTTAATATTTATTTTTCTAACAAGTGGGTATCTCAAGTGACAGTCAATGATGGGATAAAACAAAAATCAAGACCAATAAGAATGCAGTGGGGGATGCCACGAACTTACATTCCAAATTTGGGAGAAAATAAAATTAGAATTGATTTCTAATTGTCTAATAAAAAATTGAAACCCTTACCCCCAAACTCAAATAGTCGGTCATTATTTCTCTTTTTCTCTCTCATCTTTTTCTTGCTTTGGATACAATTACTATGGCTCCACTTTTTCTTCTTTTACAATTTAAATAACAAATTTTATTTAGCCTAGTGGACTTCCTTTAATCACTTAGACACCCAAAATAATGAAAGCTATGGCTTAGGCCACCAAAATGAGATGGACTCAACAAGTCTCCCCCTTTAGATCATGTGTAGGGCACCATCAAGCCCGCTATCTACTTATAGCTTTTCACTTCTCCTTGGATAATGACTTTGTCACATATCTGACCCATTCTCCATTGTGTGAATCTTCTTAACCTGTAAATATTTCTTCTCAAGCACTTTTCATATCCAATGATACCTCACATCAATATGCTGGGATTTCGAATGATATACTAAATTCCTTGCCAAGCTTTGACTATCATAGTCCACACAACATAGTTGTCTTATTTCACATTCAGCTCTTGTTGGAAATTCTTCAACCACGAGATTTTTTTTTTTGCAACTTTTAGTGATTGCAATAAACTCTACTTTAGTGTAGTTAAAGTGACACACTGCTGAAGTCTAGACTGCTGTGAGACTACTTCCCTGCAAAGATGAGCAAATATCCCAATAGGGATTTTCTAGAATCAACATCTTATGCCATGTTAGCATTTGTTTACAATTGTCACACAAGTTTATCACCACCAAAACATAAACATACTCTATAAGTGCCTCTGAGATATCTAATAATCTGTTTCACTACTATCTAGTGTTCTTTGCCAGGATTGGAGAGAAACCGAATAACCACACTAAATGCATGAGCAATACTAATTTTGTACAAATCATGATATACATCAAACTGCCAACTGTTGACGCATAAGAAACTCCTCTCATCTCTTGCTTCTCTTTTCACTTGTTGGACAATACTCTGAACTAAGCTTGAAATTGCCTGCAAGTGGAGAACAAATAGATTTTTCCTTGCCTATGTTAAATCTTTCAAGAACCCTTTCAACATTTACTTCTTAAGATAACCATTACTTCCTAGTTTTTCTGTCATAGGAAATCTTCATGCTAAGAATTTGTGTTACTGATCCTAAGTCCTTCATTGCAAAATACTTGCTAAGTTCTTTCTTTAGATTATCATTCTTACGAGCATCCTGACCAATAATCAAGATGTCATTCGCATAAAGTAAAGATTAATAAAATCATTATCACCAAACCTTTTCACAAAAACACAATAGTCATACATAGTCTTATTGAAACCTTGATTCTCCGTAAAGGAATCAAATTTCTTATACCACTATCTTGGTTCCTCACTATCTTGGTTCCTGTTTTAGGCCATATAAATGTTTTCAACTTGCACACAAGTTATTCTTTGTCTTTGATAGTGAACTTGTTAGGTTGCACAATGTATATTTCCTCTTCCAAGTAACCATGCAAAAAAGCTGTCTTTACATCAAGCTGTTCAATCTCCAAATTCAAGTTAGCTGCTAATCTTAAAAAAACCCGAATAGATGATGTCTTCACCATAGGAGAAAATATTTTTTCAAAATCAATACCTTTGTTCTGATCGAGACTTTTAACCAATCTTGCCTTATATCACTATTGTGAGTTATTTTCAGTCTTCAACCTATAAATCCATTTGTTTTTCAATACTCTCTTTCCCTGAGGGAGCCTTACTAAGTCATAAGTGCGGTTCTCATTCAAGAATTTTATCTATTTTTACTTGGTTTTAACTCACTCAATTTTATACTGGTGAGACATAGCTTCTTCAAAATATTCTAGCTCTCCTTTATCTATAAGCATCGCATGCTCATGTGGAGGATATCTAGAGGAAGGCCGCCGTTCTTTAGGGGATCTCCTCAATTTTGGCTCACTTGGTAGTGCAAGTGGTTCTGGAGGTGTTTGCTCAATCGGTTCTACTGGATTATCATTATTATCCTTTTCAGTTCCCCCATGATCGTCATGAACTCCCCCATGATCGTCATGAACTACAGGTAGAAAAACTAAACTTGGAATAATAGGAATCTCTAGACATGACTGAGATGCATCACTCTTATCTTCATCACCAACTATTTGATTTTCAAGAAACAAAACATCTCTACCTCTAATAAGCTTTTTTACCCCTGGTTCTTATAGCCTGTATCAAAATTCTTCATGTCCATAGCCTAAGAAAATGCATTCCTTGGCTTTATTATCAAGCTTCGATCTCTCATCTTTACGGATATGAACATATGCTCTACAACCAAACACTCTCAAGTGTTCATAAAAAAACATCTTTCATGGTATAAACTCTCTCAGGTGCATCACATGTAATGGAGCCGAACGAGAAAAGTTAAATAGATAAACTACAGTACACATAGCCTTTGCCCAAAAAGATTTAAGAAGTTTGGCATCAGAAAGCATGCACCTGATCTTTTCTTTAATTGTTTTGTTCATCCTTTTTCCAACACCATTCTGCTGAGGGCTTTTTGTACAGTCTTCTCAAGTTTTATTCATGGGATTTGCAATACTACTCAAATGACCCTTTGTATTCACCAACATTGTCTGCCTTGACGCATTTCAAGTTCCTTTCTGTTCCTCTCTGAATATAAGTGTGGAAGAACTTAAATATACCAAACATCTGGTCTTTACATTTAAAAACAAAAGTCGTACTTTTCTAGAACAATCATCAATAAGAGTTGCAAAATAAAGTGCACCTCTTATTGATCCATTTTGCATCATATAAATATCAGTGTGAATCAAATCAAGGATACATTGCTTTCTACATGGAGAAAAGCTTTTAAAAGCTAGTCTTATGTGTCTTTCCAATTGTTGTGGAAATTTTATTATACTCGCATGAACACAAATTTATTGTAGATAGATTTATGGTGACGAGTGTCAATCTCACGAGAAGGTAGATTTAATTATATGTATGGTTAATTTTTTAAGTGTGTATGTGAATTGACTGGTGATGATTTTTAAGCAGTATTAAGATTTAAAATAACAATTAGTGAGAATAAATTAAAGTTGAAAATAATTCAAATAAAATAATTGAGTCTCTAGATTCACACTCAGCACTTTACCGTGCGCTTAATATTCATTTTTAGCTCCAATTAAGTTATGAGGAGGTATTTCCACTCCTCATAAGCCTTACTCTAATAAATATGATATCAAGTGCTCAGTGTGTCAGAGGATAATGATCTTCTGCTAAGTATGGTGTCAATTGTACGTTGTCCCAAATGATAATAATCTTTCTGTCGGTAACGTGGCAACATGGTCTACTAAATAACTCAATTATACTCTCTGTCAACATTGAGTTAAGACAACCCACAACAACCCACAAATACTATAGGGAGTCTTTTTCTAATAAACATGGTGTAAAGTACTCATTGTGCCAGACAGTAACAATCTTTTACTAGGGAGTCGATATACTGTGCAAAATCAATACAAAATACACTGTCTATCAATAATGAGTAAAAACAACTATATTAATCAGAGAGGAAAAGAAAATAAACTTACTAAATTAAGCCCATAGATCATGTTTATTAGCCTAAAGGGCTATACAAACTGTAATTTTGATGATAGCAAAGACGTGTCATAAATAATATGATAAATTGTATATTTCATTGTATATTTCACAAACTCACTAGCTCTTGTAGGGTAAAATTCATTTAAGTGAATCAAGTGAGATAAGCTCAAGACACTCACGAACAACAGTACGACCAAGAACGAGTATTAGCTCAAAGTGATCTTCATTGTCACAATTCTTGTAAAGCCAGTATGATTTAATGTATGCATGATGTAGCATTTGAAAAGCTTAAGATTTTGTTTAATAAATCATCATTTTTCATAAACTGAGGTTTTATATTTGTAAGGCAAATAATTTTATCAAAATGGGTATTTTTAAGTTTTATGGACCATATAAAAAAGTTTTGAGTTTTGAAATCCATGAGTTTTATTTTTAAAATTCTAGAAATAGACCTATTTCAAAACATTTTTTGAACTAGGCCATAGTGCAATTTCAAAAAGATTTTTGGGGCCAAATATTGATTTCAAAAAATAGTAACTGAATTCCGGAGAGTTAGAGGCTACCCAGGTTCATCAAGTGGCTAACCAGCTTTGCTTAGATTTTGGAACTTACATTGCAGAGAGTTAGTGGCTAGCTGGTTGTTTCAAGTAGCTAATTGACTGTTCCCAAATTTTCAAAAAATCTCTCAAACGGTAGCCTAAGTAGCTAACCGACTCAACCAATCAGCTAGCCAGTTGTTTTTCAAAATATTCATAATGGCTAGTTTGAAAGTTTAACCTATATAAACCCAAATCAAAATAAAATTTAAAATTTTTTTCAAGGAAATATTAGTTCACATAACCTACCTTGAGCTTACATTTAGCTAATCTACGTACATTGAGTTATCATTGAGCTATCATTTGTATATTCACTCTAAAAGAAAATATTTGTTGCAATCATCAATTTCATTATGAAATTTACATAAGTGTTGGAAATACTTGAGGAAAAGATATGTGTGAGTAAAACACCACTTGTAAAGGTTTATTGACACCTTGGAAATCAATTATAAGAGCATAAAGCCTTGGGAGGCTTGGATAGTAAAATCCTCAAGCGTGGTTTGCTTGGATCTATGGACATAGGCGGAGTTTGCCGTACCATATAAAAATATTGTGTTTGCATTCTCTTCCCTTATCTCTTTGATTTTATTAAACTTATTGTTGTTGATTTCATTAAAGCATTAGTTTCAATTGTTGTGTGGTTTTATTTGCTTAAGTTTTAAAAACTTAATTCACCTCCTTGGGTTGCATAGCTAATATTTCAATGTTGAGGCTCATCTTCAACCCAAGTTTGAAATTAAATTAATCGCTCATGATTGAGCTACAGATAAAATGATAATTTTATTAAAATATGTAGAAAATATAAAATAAAGAGAGAATTACAAAAAATGTAGCTCAAATTTGAATTCAAAGCTGTCAAATTAGTGGGAGCCCTCTATTTATAGATACAATGAGTAAGATTTGATTTGTTGAAACACATCATGAGGTCTAATATATGTTGCCACATCATCTGTCAGTACCACATCAACATTTTTTGATCCAATAGGATGCTGTTACATCATCAGTCAATGCCATGTTAGCTGATCATTGCCACATCAACTTGTCAATACCACATCAGCATTTCAATCCAATAAGATGTTGCCACGCAAGGTGGTCAATGCCACGTCAGTTGGGCCCCACCAAAATTCTAAAATTATAATTTTACCTTTTATGCCCTTCTTAAGGTTTTTAGTTGTTGTGAGCTAAAAAGTACTATCCGTTTTGCTGCCCATTAATCATGAAATGACTAAAATATTCTTAAAATACACAAAATACTTAAATTATAACAAAACACACATTATTAAAGTTTAAAAGACTTTAATACATAAAAGTAAAAATATTTGTAAAGCTTGGAGTGCAAAATGATGATTTTACCCTTTGTAAATATGCATTCTCCAGTACTCAACACACCCTCTAATCAGCTTATTGCTAGTTCCTAGCAAATTAAGTGATAATATCTAGTAAAATCTAAATTGAAATATTTTCTTTTATTAGGCAATTTTGTTTATTTCTTTAATTAGATTAATGACAACATTCAAATAAAAGTATAAGCATTATCTTTGGCCTAAAAAATATCACTCCGACATCAACCATTTACACGTATGAGTCAGGTAAACTCATGCAAAATTGATCAATTATCAAAGCTACATTAATCATGCCATTTTCAATAATGATATGCCAAAACCCTAAAATCTCACAGGCAAGAATGATGCTCTCATGAGAAAATAAACTCAATAGAAATAGCCACTCCAAGGAATGGTAAATGGAGAGAAAATAATAGAAAAATAATATTATACACTCTCACCAAGATAAAGGAAAAATGATCTTAGGTTAAATGAATTACTAGTCAAACTAATATTATTTGCATGTACTTTTTTTTTTATTTGTATCATCACATCTTTTAGTCCATATTACCAGCTTTTACTTGAGACTACAGTTCCTTAAAATCAAGAAGAACTTTTACTAGGAAGTGACGTAGGCTAGCGAAATGGCTAATAAAGAAGGGATAATGGAAGAACAAAATATGTGTTTGAGAAAAAATAGAGATCTTTTGTAATTGAAAGGCGCTTTTATTTATTTATTTCTCTTTTTTTTTTTATCAAAAATATATATACGTATAATTTTTTTTATAGCGCATCATTTTTCTTAAAGAATAAAAGAATCCTTTATATTTTTATCAAACATAAATAGGTGATGAAAAACATAAGATATAGAGTAATACTCCAAATTAAAGTGAAATAGGATAATAAGTTAACAACTAAAAGGGGTAACTACGGATAATTCATAATAAGGATGGCTTGAAAAGGCTCTAATGGATAAAGAAATAGCCTTTCTGTCATTTTTTAATGCTTGAAATAGCCTTTTGTATCTACTAGTTCAATGGACTTTCACATAACACTCAAATTTTTTTGTTGGTTGACTCCAAAGAAAATGGCAAAGATCATGTATGAAATAATAAACTGTTAAGCTATGAAAAAGGGGTTGCTTTCCAAGAAAAATAATAGGTTCAAAACTCAATTAAAACTTATTATGACATAAACATTCATTCAAATAACTCAGTCAATTTCACTAATCAAATTTCTCAATTCACACTTGTCACCAACATCAATACGCAAAGTGGTAAATATGGTGTAACATAACTCAAGGCCAAAGATAATACAAATATTAAAATTTAGAAGTCATCATATCATCTTATATCAAAAGATTACCCAAAATGCCTTAAATTTTAATTTTTAAATTTTTCTTATTTTTTATTTTTATTTTTATTTTTTTAACTAAACTATAAGACTCAGAAAATGCATTTCTAGAGTAACTAGACTCCATATTCAGCCATCTTCAACTAAAAAATTTAGAAAAAGTTAGTAAGAATACAAGAATACAACTGTCATTTATTCCATAATTGTCAATTATTTCCTTCCCCTATCTAGAACGAGACATTGTCCTCAATGTCTTGAAGGAAAGAAGTAGAGTTTAGAAGACATCAGCTAAACAGTGCAATAGAAAATATTTACAAAGGAAGAGTTAAATCTAATTTGTGCTTCTTACTACTACTGCTACCATCATCAGTTGATCAATCCAATGCAAGAGGCTTGAGAGACATTACCTGAATGTTGCAATAGAAAATATTTACAAATGGTGAGTTAAATCTAATTTGTGCTTGTTACTACTATTGCGACCATTATTAGTTGACCAATCCAATACAAGAGTCTTGGGATCTGGCTCTAGTCTGTAAGCTTTTAAAAAGTCAAGTAAATCATTAGCAGTTGGAGCACAAATAAAGAGTTTTTTTTATTGTGAATGAAATGAAATGATTCTTAATTGCATGGTTAATAAATGCTAACAAGCCATCATAATTAACATTTAACAAACTGATGAGCTTCTGATGAATGTTCAAATGGGCGCAAAAAGGAACTGTAAACATCAACATGTTTTAGCATTTCGGTTATTCTTTCTTGCATACTTGAGACAAGTAACTTCTCTCTAGTTAGTGGGCTTGGAAGCCATCCCAGAGGTTTTAAGGCCTTGGAGATAATGCCTCACACTTGGCTTCCTTTAGTAAAAGTAGCTTCTAAGACTAACTTTGGTAACCCTCGATCACCTCTTCCATATACTAGGTGTAGTTTTCTTTTGGCTATGACACGACCAAGATCTATAGCTTCCATGATGAACTCTTTATATTTGCCATAGTGAAACCTAGAAAGCACACAAACATTTTTGAGTTATCTACTTGTAACATATGCATTTTGGTAAAAAAAAAAAAAAAGAGGCGGTAAAAATATAAAAGGCAGTAAATGGATAAAAAAAAAGAAAAAAAGAGAGAAACGCAGCAAACACACACGCGTGAGAGAGAGAGAGAGAGAGAGAGATTTTTTACCCGAAAACCCGACCCGACCTGACCCGACCCGCAAACCCGACCCGGCCATATCTCCATTTTCCGGCCACTTCACCGGCCAAGGAAGGTACCGATTGGAAGCTCTCAAGCCGCAGGTCAGCTTCTGGTCGTCCTTGCCGCCAGAAAGCCGCCGGAACGCCGTCGATCGAAGCTTGAATTGCCGCGGAACCGCCGCACGATTCACCACGATTCAGCCAGTTTTCGGCTGCGCCACCACCTGGAATTTGATCCCTGCACGACCAGCTTCCATTTCCGACCATCCACAACCACCGGAGACGCCGCTTTGCCGCCGGCCGACAACTTGAGAATTTGCGGCTGTTGAGCTAGATTCCGGCGTCGTTGCCGCGCGTGGGAGCTCACCGCCGGCACCGTCGGACTCAGCTCGGTCCAAACTATCTGACCTGAACTTCCCGACCGCCGTTGCTCGAATTCCGGCCACCGTTGACCGTCAAGGGCAATTCGGTAATTTCACCATTTTGGGGGCAATTCTGTAATTTCAAAGTTTGTGAATAATTTCGTAATTCATAGATTTGAGGATAAGTTGGTAATTACGAATTCCAAGGGTAATTCGATAATCGACGATTAAGTTACGGACGCGAGGATAGTTTCGTACTTTTATTAACACGGAAGTTGTCCATTATGGATAAATGCTCGTTTCGAGTTTTATTGCATAAATTTAGTTATATTTTAGATTTACGGAAAGTAATTATGTCGTTTCGTTGGTTTAAGAGGACCCGCGAGCGAGGATTAGTCCGCAGGCGTGGACGACGCCAAGTCTGAACACTGTCAATGTGAGTGGAATATACAAAACCTATTTTTATAGTTTATGATAAAAGCATGTTTGTGAATTAAGTATTTTAAATGAACGGATTTAAATGATTTTCTCAAAATGGATTTGATTCACATATTGATATGCTATAAAAAAATGTATGGTTACTGTTTTGCGGCATCGACTTTGAATTTTGAATATAAGAACAATTGATTTACATGTGTTCATGGAAATAAAGGCATGATTTAAAGATTGTATTTAAAAGTATTAAACAGTACCCTTCCCTGTCTATCCGGTGGCTGGGACATGACGGTACCCAGATAGTACGTCATTGCACGTCCGTCGAGGGCCGGATATGACGAGATACAGATATTGAGATACAGATGAGATATAGGCCTTTGGAGCCCGTCTGAGTACACACAGAGGCTTTGGGCCGTGTGCTCGGGCGCTTTTGTCCTTTGGGGACTGGATATGCATGCACATATATGATAAGATATGAGATGGCACTTCCCTGTCTATCCGGTGGCCAGGACATGACGGTACTCAGATAGTACGTCATTGCACATCCGTCGAGGGCCGGAAATGACGAGATTATTCCCCTGGGTACTTGTTTTCGTGATGGTTTTGATATTCGGCATTTGCTACGATAAATGTGATTTCCTTGATTTTTATGCAGTATTATGTATTATTATTTTATCAGTGCATGATTTAAATTATGTAAGGTTTACTGGAATTCTTATGATATTTTGATGACATTATTTCGAGAAAAGTGAATTGTTCTACAGTAATTTACATTTTCAAAAGAAAATTATTATCCACTCACTGAGCTCACTAAGTTTTATACTCACCCGGTTTAAACATATTTTTCCCCCCACAGGAGGTTACAGGTACATGAACTCAACCCAGAGACTGTAGATATTTTGAGTTTTGGCCACATGGTACTAAAAGTTATAGATACTTGATGTTAGGGCATTTTGATAAGCTCATTATTTTGAGATTGTACAATTCTAGTGTATTATTCTTTTGAGAGTAAGAATAGACCAATTTATAGTACGATCAATTATAATATAGCCTTTTGGTACTTTATAGATATCTTGGATAATACTCAGTGCTATGGTTGCAACTGTTGAGCATTGAAGTTGGTTGTTTATTGAATTATTTGGAAGTGTTTGTGTTACAATTTGTAGGTCGGGAGTATAATATTTACAGGGGAGGTTCTGCCGAAATTTCGATAGAATCCTTATTAATTAATTTATGATCAGTACAGTTTTGGATGAGTCCAGACAGACTCGCCCTGTAGTTCGGGGCGGGTCGTTTCACTACTTGAAGTTGCTGCCATTGGGACAATTTTCCAAAACTATTTATAAGTGGTTTGAAAAAGAAGCTCGTAGTTAAAGATCATGGCGATAGACATTATGATATACAACTGTATATGGGGTACTGTGTTTATCAAATAATACGTAAAGCTCATGGCTCAATAGTCAAAAGCAAACAGTAAAAGAAACATATAATGATTAGATATAAAATCACATTATTAGAAGTAATAATGCAAATGATAAAAGAACAGTAACGGGATATGTACTAGTAATTGTGATTGTCACTCACATCTACGTTTGGTTTTACGTCCAGAAATGGCTTGAGCTCCTTCTATGGGTGGTCGAGGATAGGTTTCCCATATAGTTTTCTTATAAATTGGCAAACAGGTCCATTTATAGTCAAATTCTTGAGAATGTATCGTGCATGTTCTTTCTAGAACAATGGCTATAACTGAGAAATTGCTCTTTGTACGTATCCATTTTGATGCATTTGAAGAGTTAAAAGGATGTCATCCAATGACTCTTTATTCAAGCCATTCTTAATGAGTTAAATCTTATGTTCCTTGTTATTTGACACTGTTCCTAAAGATTTACATGGATATCTTTTGCATTTCATTTGGGCAAACTCATGGCAAGAAACTTAGAGTTGTCAAGCTCTTTGTTTTCGTAAATAATTTCCTTTCCCCCAACCAAGCATGTTGGCAACAAATTTTGGAAGTAACTCCCTTGTCAATCGTACTTTATTTTCAATTAACCAATAAATATCAACAGGAACGTTATTTCTCACAAGTAGTCACAAGCGGTCGGACCAAACTTTATAGATTGAATTGCATTTTGAGGGAAAAAGGGAAACTGCTTGTGAAGTTTTTCAAGAATTGCGTTCCTATCCATGCCTTGGTTGGAGAATATTAGTTATTGTGAGAATATGAAGGAACCGACTTTAATAATCATAGAGTATCATTATCTGCCACTTTACTGAGTAACAAATGACAACACACCAAATAAATGAATCAATCTAGTAAAAATAGAACACATGTGAAAGCAAACAACAAAATAAAAGCACAAAATATAAAAAGTGGGATGTTAACTCATTGCCGTCCCTTTATTGAGTGTACCTCAAGTTCTAATTAGATTTCATAGATACCACATTCTATTTCCCTGAGTTATTTTTCTAACTCTTCAAAATGGAATATGAGCGCTGGTGGTTGTAGATCCCAAATATGATGTAATTTAAAAAATTGAAGTAGCCAGCTTAGGTGACGCTTCACACTTAGAAGTTCATTAAGGTGGTTAAAGAGGATACGTCCCATTGAAGTTCTCATGACATATAGTACAAGTGATGAGAGAAAATACAATAGTTAAATACACTTTAGTAGGAAACAAATAATTTCAATCAGGAAAGTAATAGTAAAATGAAATGATAAAAAATTAAATCACTCAAAGAAAAGACTCAATCAAGATGTGTTGGATCACTTAAATTTATTTCGGTGTCTCCTTTATGTGGTTGGTACTCTAGATATGGCTTTAATCTTTAACTATTAACTTTAAAAGTGACACCATTCTTTAGATACTTAATTTCAATGGCCCTATGTGAAAAAATAGTGTTAATAATAAGTGGACCAAACCATGGCAAGCATAATTTACCTAGGAATTGATGCAAGTGAGCAATTTTTGACTTGGTGTAAAAGATTTTCTCATAATTTGCTTGTTATGAAAGACTTTCATTCCCTGCTTGTAATTCTTAGCATTTTCATACGCATTATTTTGAATTTTGTCAAGTTTTGCCAAATGTAATCTTCTTTCTGAACTGGCCAGTTGTAAGTCAAAATTGAATTTCTTGATGGGTCAATATGCACGATGTTCACTCTATAGGTACGTGACTAGCTTTCCCATACATTAGCTATAAGATGACATCCAGTAGGTGCCTTGAAGGTCGTTCGATATGCCCATAGTGCATCATCAAGTCTCAATGACTAATCATTTCTGTCTGGTATCATCGTCTTTTATAATATATGCTTTATTTCTTGATTGTAGATCTCAACTTAGTCACTAGTTTGTGGATGATATGAGGTAGCTACTTTATGAGTAATAGAGTATATTGACAAAAGAGCCTTGAATGATTTGTTGCAAAAGTGGGCACCGCCATCACTAATTATCACCCTAGGAAGTAAATTGCATAAAGGTCTAGAGACTTTGCTAAAATCTTTAATGAAACATTTATAAACACCAGTATGCCCAAGGAAAGATCTTACCTCTCTGATTATTTTAGGTGGAGGAAGATTGGAAATGAGATCTACCTTGTCTTTGTTAACTTTTAATACCTCTATTCGAAATGATATGACCAAGAACAGTACATTGTTTCACCATAAAATCAACTTCTCCCAGTTTAAGACCAGATTCTTCTCTATTCATCTCTGCAGAGCTAGCGTTAGATGATGTAAACACTGATCAAATGAATCAGCAAAAGCAAAAAGGTCATCCATAAAGACTTCAAGGAGATATTCAACAATATCAGAAAAATGCTTAACATGCATCGTTGAAATGTGGCAAGTGCATGGCATAATCCAAATGGTATTTTCTTATATGAAAAAGTGCCAAAATGGAAAGTGAAAGTGGTATTCTCTTGGTTCTTAAGTGCTATGGAGACTTATTATATCTTAATTAGCCATCTAGAAAGCAGTAAAATTCATGATCAGTTAATCTATCAAGCATTTGATTGATAAATGATAAAATAAAATGGTCTTTACGTGTGACAGAATTTAATTTTCTATAATCAATGCATATAACCACCTTGTAGTCACTCTAGTGGGTATTAATTCATTGTGAAATTGGTAACTATTGTGACTCTTGACTTTTTGGGAACAACTTGCACATGACTGACCCATGAACTATAAAAAATATGGTAAATGATACCTATATCTAATAGTTTAAGAATTTTAGCTTTAATAACTTCTCTCGTATTAGGATTTAGTCGATGTTGCATTTCCCTTGTAGGTTTAGCATTTTTGTCAAGGTGAATGTAATGCTTGCAATCTACTGGGTTTATACTTTTTATGTCAGTTATGATCCATCCTAATGCCTCTTTGTGCTCTTTGAAAGTACCCAACAACTTACTCTTTTGCTTGTTATGAAGAGAAGATGAGATTATTACTGACAAAGTGTTTTCTTCTCCAAACTATGCATATTCTAAAGTACCAGGCAACGGTTTGGCTCAAGCTTTGGTGGTGCTTCTGATGATTTGCTTAGTTTCTTCCCTAATGGTGTTAGTTGCTTTATTCTTGTCTTCTATTTATTGGTATCCATGGATGATGATGAATCAAGTAAGACATCGACCTTGTCAATCGATCTATCAATTTAAAAATCCAAACCAAAGTGAGTTAGATATAATTATAAAAGATCATCACTAAGGTTAGAAGGAACAATATAATCAACTAGTTTTTGAATTAAATCAACATCAACAATTCCTTCGTTTGCATTGTGAGGTTTTTTGGCAATGTTAAAGATATTTAACTCCACAGTCGTGTTATCAAAGGATAACTGTATATTTTCAGTCCTGTATTGAATGCGGGCATCGATAGTTGCCAATAAAAATCGACCCAAAATAATGAGGATGTGCTTCTTCGAATGTCGCACTGGTTGAGTGTCAATTATACACACACACACACACACATTCAGGAAAGCTATTAAGTCATATGGTTTAATAGTATAATACCATTATACTATTAAACCATATGGCTCAATACCTTTCACAACCGTTGCATTATTAAACTATATGATTCAATAGCTATCTTGGACTTTAACAATGATCTTGGATTAGAAAACACACACACACACACACACACATAATCATTCTCAAGTGCGAGCGTATCATCTTTTTAAAATGCAGAGACACTATTAAGCCATAGGTCTAATAGAGTTATTTTTTAATGCACTATAAAGCCGTGTGGTTTAATAGCATTAAAATCTGACTCTATTAAACCCATGGCTTAAAAGTTCATCTGCATGAAAAAAAAAAATTGTGGCCCTACACTAGAGAGGGATATACATATACATAAATTCTCTAATGGAGATATTTGCATAAGTTTTCGTGCAAATTTAGAGTTTTACAATGTTGTCAAAGCCTTTCACTCCATTATAAAACTCTAAATCCACATGAAAATTCATGATGACATCGACAGGGAGAGAATACCCCTCTCTCTCTCTCTCTCTACACACACACAAAGTGGTTCTCCTATGCGGATGCAGATGCCTGAATCTTTTTTAAAATGTGGATTCGTTGTATATGCCATATAGTGCATACAACAAATCTATATTTTAAAAGATGTGCCCATCCATATTAGAGAACGACTATGTGTGTGTGTGTGTGTGTGTATGTAATCATTCTTAGGTGTAAGCGCCTACATTTTTTTAATACGAACACGCTCTTAAATTGCATAGTATAAGAGACCCACACATTTTTTTTAATGCAGACACGTTTTTAAATCATATAGTATAAGAGAGTTATTTTTGAATGAATTATAAAACCATGTGATTTAAGAGAGTTAGAAAATTATTTCTCCAAAACTTAATGGTTTGAAAACATGTCCGCTTGAAAAAAAAAAAAATGATAATGCCCACACTAGAAAAAGACAACACATACATATGACTCGCAAACCATTAATGATCTACACAAAAGGTAACGAGAAATACATAAATTTAGAATGTTACAGTTACTGTTATTAACAATTTATTATTGTGACAGTTACAATTAGAATGTTTTATTAATTAGGACCCGAACAAGTGGATTATATGTAAATGGGATTTCTAAAATCAGTCCATTTAACAATTTTGCATGGTGCAAATATTAGCTGCAAAATAAATATAAGTTTTAAGTAAAAAGATTAAATTAAAATGCAAGAAGAAAAAGCAAAAATGTATATACAGTCCAAATCCAAACTCGACGGGATAAGTGCATGCCGCTTAGCAAAGAGGAATAAAATTTTAACATTAAAGTTGTTCGAGATTAACTGGAAAAGCCATATCAGACACTTGAGATTCCCATGTGAAAGAAGAAACGATAGGTCTAAATAAGTAACACCCAGTAATTAATAATTGTATTAAAAAGAACAAAGTGGAAATAATGTATAAAGACGTAGATATCTACAATAATTAATTAACAGGGGAGAGAGAGAATAAAGCTAATAAAGTAAAGAAATTTAAAATAAAATGCCCATTCCAAAAAAGAGAGGATTGCATATTTTATCTATATTTTTTTAATAAATAATGTAAAATTATTTAATGAACAAATATATTGAATGTGTATATTTACAAATATTTTTATATTAAATTAATTAATAATATGTTACAAAGATCGGTCTAGAAGGTTTATTAGAATTAGACGACTTACTTTACATAAAGCATGGATCTCAAATTAGCCGTTAATTTGTTTCTCTTCTTTGACCAGTTTATATGGCAATAATTGACATGAATAAGCCAAAACATCAAATTTTTTCGTTATCAAATGGTGTAAAAAATCAAATGAACACAACATGTATATGTAGTCTGTGGAAGTATCAAAATTGTACTCAAATTGTAAATCTCAGCCATTTACACACAGGAACCTAGTACAAGTGATTGTGACACTTGATATACGAAGAAATGAATAACTTTTTTTCTTTTTAGATTTTAAGAAATAGTTAAAGTTGTTCATATGAATGAATGGACGATTTTTGCAGTTTGTAATTTTTAGCAAGTTATACAAATTTTTGCAGTTTCAAAATCTCATCCCTACCCGGCAAACTTATATAAATAATCAAAAGAAAGACGTGGCATTTAATTTAGAAGTTGTTCCTCGTTTAGGCCCTATTTGATATTGAAATGATAGTGTAGTAAGAAAAAAGAAAAGAAGTTGTAACTATTAAGTAAACGTTAATAGTGTATAATACAGTAATTATTAAATCATAATTTGACGAAAATAATAAAGCACAATAAATTTAGTCATACAAATTGGATCAAATCAACTTAACTTCCAAACCTTAATAGTTAGTTTTTACTAAATACTTTAGTATTATAATTTTTGAGCTATTGCTACCCAACCTCAATATTAAACAAGGCTTTAATTTGTTCCACTTATTGAGGCGCCTAACTATTGAGACATTTGACCTGTTTATAAGGCAATAATAGACATGGCTCTATAAGCTAAAACATTATTATTATTATTATTATTTGGTTATCAGATAGTGTAAAACATCAAACGAAACCAGCATAATATGTGATCTTATTATTGTGAGTATATTAAAATTATCTTCAAATTACAATCTCAACCATTTATAAACAAGAACTTAGTACAAGTGATTGTGAAACTTGATATACGAATAAATGAATAATTCGTTTTACTTTAATTTCAAGAAATAGCTAATTTGTTCATACGAATGAATGGAATTTTTTTCGCTCATCTCATTAATTCATTTGAGTATTCATGATGGTTAATTGCATGAGCAAACTTTTATTTTCTCAATAAATCTGCCATCATAAAAAGCCTTTTGGCTCTTGTGTGCAGTCTGAAAATCATAGAAAAACATATATAATAAAATAATTCTGCATAATTTACACTAAATGTTGTGTCGACCACTTTGACCAAATAAAATTACAATTATACACTTTATTTATAACGAGTAATTAATGAAAAATGACATAAATTCCCATAAACTTTATTTAATTTTCTTTTCCTACCCTTTTCTTTCTCTCTCCTCTTTCTAATTAATGCTGTCCGGTTAAAAAATTTCGAAAGACTTCATTTTTAATTGATTATGTATCTTCACAATCAGCCTTTTCTTTTTCCGGTCTAGTGAATCGGTTGGTTCGAGCAAGAGTGCTTTTGTTGCACGAGCCATTTGAAGAAGCTTAGGACTACGAGGATTAGGCTTTAATTGACATTGGGTAGTTATAATTTGACAGCATGTAATTCAGAAATGTATAATGGAGGTTTTTTTAAGGTCGACAATTCAGTACTGTATTTATTTATTAACTCTTTAGCAATAACAGAGGCAGCGATCTTTATCTTTTTCTACCTGAAATAAAATTCTTTGATTAACAAAACAAAGATCAAACAAAAGGTGTACTTCTTCCAGCCAAAACAATCACAGGTTGAAGTATTAATTATTTGTGGCTTTTTAATTACTCGAGTAACAAAATCAAAAAGTGAAAAAGAAAATTACTTAAGGCACAATCCTGTGACTTTTCAGCCTAGCAATCCATGTGATAAACGAATTCTTAGAATTCCTGAAACCCAGGAACCCGTGCTCCTTACTCTTGTTCACACTATATAAATAACCTGCACCGACATTCAACACCATATCTGCAATTGACCAAACAGCAATCTCATTCAATTTTTTTGGCTGCAGCTGATTCTCTCTCAACAATCTCCTCCCACACCCTTTCCTTACCTTTCATAACTTCCTCCAATCTCACCCTCTCACTACCCTTTTCTTCTCCAAACCCATAATTCTCAATCTCAAACTGCTCACCCAACACTTTCCATAAATGCTTCCACTTAAAAACGTCTCCATTGGTGCAATTAAAACCTTCATTTCTTGCATTAGGATCCACTGCCGCCCAAATTTCCTGCTCCGCAATCAAATCTGCATCTGAATATACTGAGAAGCCTTCCCAAGTGTCTCTAGTCCCATGAAATACTAGAGGATCACCTTCGTATTTACAAATAGCTGCGTACGTCGCAGAGAGTGCATATGATATTCATCAAACTATAAGGTGAAAACCCAAATATTCCGTGAGGTCGGTGTATGGGCCAAGTCAAGCCCTCTCTTTTGTCAACTTCTTCAAACAATATATCTTCCTGAGTATAGTAAAAGAGTGGCATGTTTAGCCGAGACATATCCTCAGTAAAAGGCGGATCGTGAGATAGTATCTTGCCAATACACTTGAATGGACCCATGTAATTTTTGCCTCTCGTTTGGAGACAGATGTGGCGGACATTAAGCGCATTCGGGATTACAGAACGGGGCACATTACAGAATATGGCACCGTTGATCTGGCAATTCTCTGCTTCAGTAGGACGACTGGCCCACGTCACATAGAAGATGTGGGTGACGTCAGTGAGTTTTGAGAGCTTGGCTTGTGTCTCGTCCTGGTCGGAAACGTCACATTGAATGTATTCTATGGGGTAATCAGCGTTCCAGTTAGGCCTGGGGCGTCGGGCCACCCCGTAGACCTTCCACGGGCCGCCAGGGGTATCTGACCGAGGCAAAATCTCTTCTAGGCTATTTCCTACAATTCTTGTCGCGCCTATTACAAGTGCCACGTGTTGGTAGTCTTGATGTCGCGCATGTTCTTCCAATTTCTTTTGTGCAAGTGAAAATTAAACAAACATTATGTTAAGTATCAATACGTTACATGTCCATAAACTTAATTAGAGAGTAACTCTTTACATTAGCAGCGCCAATAGCTTCTGCCCACAACCAGCTCATTTTTTCTGGTGAATTTGGAAAATTGATGATATGTTTGGCTTCTGCTTCTATCTATATATAGGATACAGTTGTGCTAAATAGGCCACGGATATGCACGATTTTTGTGTATTCATGTTGGTAAATTTTGACATGATTAAAAAATAAGTTAAAATGAAATGACACGATTAATAACTGTGCACTATCTATGTTGAACTACTTCAACATTATGTCTTTATAAAATGAATCCGTGTTTGAATTTTTTGACACAATTATTAAACATGTAGTATCTGTGTTTACTTAAATTTGACATGACACAATTACAACACTACAAGAATACGATTCAGCTACACGAATTGCCACTTTAGAAAGCAATTAAGTTTTCAGCTCGAGTTAGATTATGCAATCAATACTGAAAGATCTAATATGCTTAGGCGTGGTAAAATGATGCTCCAGCTAAGGTCCAAGGTTCGTACAAATCATTGTCAGACAATTCGCGCTCGCACATTTAACCTATTTATAAGGCAATAATTGACATGACTCTAGAAGCCAAAACATCAAACATTTCGTTATCAGATGGTGTAAAACTTCAAATTAACACAACATGCATATGTGCTCCTATTATTGTGAAAATGTCAAAATTATCCTCCGATTATATATCTTGGTCATTTAATTTACTCACAAGAACTTAGTACAACTGGTTGTGAAACTTGATATATGAATAAATGAATATTTCCTTTCCTTAATTTTAAGAAATAGTTAAACTTGTTTTATGAATGAATAGAAGATTATTTTTCCCCCTCATCCGATTAATCCTTGTGAATATTTATCAGGGTTATCTGAATGAACAAATTTTTTTTTTCTGAATAAATATACCATCATGAAAACATTTGGCCCTTGGGTTAAATATGAAAATCCTGGGAAAAAATGTCACTAAAATAATTCTAACATAATTTATACTCACCAACTAATCATGAAATTACAGTAGATATAATTTTTATGGAATCAAGAAGGTGAGATAGAAAAAAGAAAAAGCGTCTGAAGCTTCAATTTTGTTGGTGGTTTGATGAATCTCTACTCTCACCATGTTAGGAAATTAAAAGTAAAAACAAATTAATACTTAAATGATGAGATATGGAAAAATAAATTTATGGCTTATGGTATAGATGTGGTGAAGAATGGTCTTCGTTGTTACCATCTTGGTGTTAGCAACATGTTTTGCGGACAACGAGTTTTATTATCTACATAGCCTGGGTCAATGTCACATTGAAATTATAAAATTTTAATTCCATCCAAGATCTTACAAGCAAAAATATCAAGCATATAAAAAGCAAAAAATATAGATGAAAAATAAATCTAATCACACAATACAAGAATTTGACATGGGCAACTTTAAATACTGGAGGAAAACCATGTTGCCAAGAAAAATGAAAGAAAAATTATTACAACTACTCTATCATTTTTCTCACACCTAAAACTCCAATAATCTTGATCTCTCAATAGCTCAACCATTTCTATCATATTATAAATTATCTACTTGCCGATTTTTATATAAACAAGTGGACCCAGCCTCCTTAAACAAGTTGTATTCCTCTTCAAATGATGAGATACGGAAAAATAAATTTATGGTTTATGGTATAGATGTGGTGAAAAATGGTGTTTGCTGATACCATCTTGGTGTTAGCAACATGTTTTGCTGACACAGTTTTATTATCTACATAGCCCAAGTCAATGTCACACTGAAATTAGAAAATAGCATCAGCAATTTTACCTTACTATGGTATATATATATGAAAGCCATTTTGACTCCAGGACATCATGTATATAATGATTTTATTATATCAAAGAAATTTTGATTTTATGGTATCAATGGATTGCTGATTCAATGATATCAAAGAAATTATGGTTATGTGGTATAAACATTTATTTGAAAAATAAAAAAAAATTAATGCAAAACAAAAATTACAAATTTACAATTGTAATTTGATTTTTAGTCTCCATTGAACAATATGAAAGAGAATTACATTGTTTATTTGTACTTAAAATACCATAAACATCCAACAGAAAAGATACATAATCTTTTTTAAGAGTGTAATCTAACAACATTAACTATCTAATCAATTATGCTAAAGTTCATAACATAATCAATGAAAAAAATTCATAAACTTTCTTCAAAATCTAGCAGCAGCAACATACTTGAGAAATCAGCAGCATCATTAATAACTGTCAACCAAATTTAAGCATCACAAGTAATTTAACACAGCACATTCCTGAAAATTAATAGAGGAATAAAAAGGCATTATACATCATCATCTCCAACAAAAGCCAAAGAACAAAGGCCGCCATATAGTTGCAACAAATAGAGCAACATCAACCAAAACAAGACAAAACACATCTCTTTCTAAGGATTTGCAGCTCTTCCTTGACAAAGCCTACCAAACTTAAAGTACGAAATAGTTTAAAATGCATAAGCTGATCTGAACAAATTCTCATATTCGTAATAAACTAGTGTTCGCTGTTTACACCTTTAATCACTAGCTTCCTTAACAGCAAAGCATATCAGTAAAACCATGAAAGAAAAAAAAAATTAAAGCACTTAAAGAGTACAATGAAGTAGAAATGGCTTAAAATTTAATACCCTTTATTTCAACACCCCTTAACGAGTACTCAGATAAATAATTTAAAACAAATCAAGCACGAAAGAGAAACTTTTGTGTTGTCATCGTTGGTGCACATTCCTTTGTAAACATACTTTGACATTTTAAAGCAAATTCTTCTGATGCATCTGTATGTATCAAAGCTTTCCCATCTCAATAGACGTCATTCCCGTCTTTATCTAGATAAAATAAGGCAACACATTTAATTGAAAAACTAAATTGTGGAGCAAACACATAAAAGGCTCATCATTTATCCTCTGGACTTTTTTCTTTTTTGGATAAATCAACTTCCAACCGGCAGTCTTGGATAAAACAAGTGATAACCTGAATTCCCAAAAAAGATGAGCCTTTTATGTGTTTTATGTGTTTGCTCATAGTTAACCAAAAAAGAAATGATGAGCCATAAAAGGCTCTGGACTTTTTTGGATCCTCTTTTTTCAATTTGCACATAAAAGGCTCCACATAAAATTTTCATGGTGTCATGGCCCGACCCCAGGCACGTGCGAATTAGGAGATTATTATAATGATAATTAGGGATATCAAATAAAAACCCATAGTTAACAATCAAAATGGCATAAATTGAATTTTTACTGCAAACACAAACCACAAAGGTTTCCGATTTTATTCAAAATTCGATACTAATCAAAACACCATGAAAATTTTCAGAATATTAATAAACATGTAAATGTACCACATATAAAAATTTTTAGTCATTTGTATGATATTTCACTAGCTTTTCATTTAATTAGACTACATCAAACAAAACTATCAATAAATGACAACAAAAGCAGCAAAAATTTGTGCATTTATTAAAAATAAGATGCCCAATAGATTTTGATAAAACTACGATCAACGATAAGCTCAAGCGAAAAATGATCTTTTAGTATTTTGAGTCCTAGAAGATTGAACTAATGTCATTTTTGGATTCCAAATGGTTGAAAAACTTAGGATGGGTGATAATTGGGCTTAAATCAGAGATATGATTGAAGATAGGTTTAGATTAGAGATTGTAATACAGTGCAGTATAGTGTAGGTATTATAGTGAAGCTTCGTTGATGTTAAGGTTGACTGTTCCCTAATTTGACACCAAGGACGAGCTCGCTAAGATAGCATTTGCATTTTGGATTGGAGGAATCCTGAGAAGTGAGAATCCTAAGATTGAGAGGGTAGAGTGCGAGTAGATTGTTTACTTGGACTAAAATGAGAGTATGAAATCGGAATTGAAATTCAATTTATGAGTTTACTTTGTCTTAGATTGGGAGTAAATAATTTTAAATTATAATTTTACTCTTATTTAAAGAATTATAGTTTTTAATTACAAAATTAATAAAAATATTTCAAATAAAAAATTTATTTTATTATATTTGTAAATTAACAATAATTATTAATATTCTTAACTATGTAAATCATAATTTTTTATTAATTTTATTTTTAATTATGTAAATTAAAAACTATTGATAACAGCAACACAAATGAAACATTATTATTAATAATATAGTACAAATTAATATTTTCTTAGAATAAACTATTTATTATTATTATTAATTAATATTAAATAAATATAACATTATTATTTTTAAATTAATATAATAATATTATGTTTAAATAAGTTTAACTTTATTATTTTTAATAAATGTGATTGTGTAAAACAATATAATAATATTATTTAAATAAATATGATATTATTTATATTATTTTATTAAATATAGTTATATTAAATTTAATTAAAAAAAAGACAAAAAAGGAAAAGGTAAGAGTGGATCTCCCCCCATGGGAGTGGGAATCTCCCTCCCCACTCCAAAAGTGGATGGAGCCCACAGAGTGAGATTCCTATTCCCCCTTAAAAGTATGCAAGTAAACACTAGAGTAAGAGAAATTCACACTCCTCACTCCCACTCCAATAAGTAAACATATCATAAATGTGTGCAATTGCAATCTCCTCCTAGCAGGGTCGCGTAGATCCACACGTCGATCCACGGGTCGACTTGACCCAAGTCCATTAACCACATTGCCTAGGAGTTGACCAAAGTTTACTTTTGATCTTAATAGCCTATTTTGCATGAAATTGAGGACCTAGATCGTGCCGCATCACTACATATTTAAACCCTCAGTCTTCAGCAATTTAATGGTAAGGTCTTCTATGGTTACTTAAAAATGGGAAATCCTCTTGCCAAAAGGGTAAGACAGTGAAGGATAGCAGTAGCAAAAATTGAAATTTGGAACATGCACTTTGTAGCCAGCATTCATGAAGAAAAATTAGTGAAGGGGCCGCATCTTTAAAAGATAAAAGTCCAATGGAAGCTTGGTCAATTTATGCTTGGGAAACAAAATAGTGGGTGATTTTATTGGCACATTTAATTTTACACCCCAGGTTTTTAGAGATATATTTTGTTGTATCTTTAACCTAACATTATTGGATCCCTAATCCAACATTGGGCTTATATATGAATAATCATGTGTTGCAGGCTGTCATATAAGATTAAGTCCAATTAAAAGTGATCTACTAAGGTTTTCTGTAATTTGGGCTTTAATGTATCTGCTAAGGCGTAGACCTTTAATGTGTAGAGACTTAAGGGTAATTTTTATTTCTATAATGGGCTGAAATAAAAATACCTAAAGATGATAGGAAAAGTTGCCTATAAAAGTGGTTACGGTACTCAAGTCACATCTATTGTTCTGTTCTTTCTGGCATCATATCATCAGAGAGAGAGCACAGATAAACTTAAAGGATTCTCTAAGAGAACATGTTAATTTAGAAGGCCAACTACATGACTATAGAGAGAAATTGCTGAATTGTGAAATCAGGTATGCTTTCACATATTCGTTTATTGATTCTGTAGTGATACAACATGAATGTTTTTGGATTATAGGTGATCGTTTTCACTAAATATTTAATTATGTTTCAACAAGTGGTATGAGAGACTTTTCGCATTGAATAATTGATAATCGAATTTATTTTCAATTAATGATTAAAGATTTTGGTGTTCTCAAATTTAATAGTTATGAAATTATTGAATTTGAGAATAACACTGGTGAAAGAAAAAATATTGAGGAAAACACAATCGATAGAAATATATGGCAGCTGCATGGAAACATATATATTTGGTATCATAAAGACTTGTGGTCGGCAGTTGCCATGAGGTTTCATGGCCATTGTTTAGGCTAGCAAGGTCGAGGTAGATAAAGAAAGTGGAGGCCATCAAGAATCAAGAATTAAAAAAAAAAAATGAAAACAGGAGGGAAATCGCTGTTAGGCTACGCTAGCAAGAAGCCATGCCCATAATGCAACGATAGATTTGATGAAGTAGTGGCAAGAAGAAGTGGAGTTAAAAAAATAGGGTTTTTGGAACATTCAGGGGTTGGTTCAGGACCTAGTTTGGTTTGACCTGAATCAGTCCAGCCCTAAATCGGTCAATACTTGACCATTAATCGATCAATAATTGACCATTGACCAGTCGACAGTTGATTATTGACTATGACTTTGACCCTTATTTTTTATTATTTTTTGATAATTTTGGTACAATTTTAAGTCAAATATTGCAATATTTATATATATTTTGAGATGAATTAATTGGAGCAACACATCACCAAAGTGGCCTCTCTTGTGGAAATTATTTTGATTTAGAATTAAAATAGTTGTATGTATGTAATTTCTATAATTGTTGATTGGCCCAAAGGAAGATTTTCTGTTTTATATGTTTTTATTATAAGTGTTTGATTACTACACAAAGATATCATTGACAAGTTAATATATTGTCCAAAGATAAAATATTAACGGAGTGTCCTATATCTTAAGATGGGATATTTGAATTTATTTTTGTTTTTAAAACTTGTGTGAGCTTGTATTGTTTGTTGGTAGTTCTCTGCTCAGTTGTGACTCATGCTAATATTACTGCCAATATCAATTCTATTTATATGCTGAAAGGCTCTAATCTCATAATCATGGATCTTAACCTTATGTTAAAGATTGCTTCTCCCCCATTTCTTACAAAGGAGAGTACACTCTAGTGACAAAAGAGAAATAAAATGGTAGGAGAAATCAAATTGCATATGTACCATGATCATGATCATGAAGAAGGCAATTGCAGAAGTATTTAGGGGCTCAATGTCTAAAAAGACAATTATGGCTGAGGAGTTCCTTGTAGAAATTGAAAAGAGGTTTGTCAAAAATGAAAAGACAAAAATAATTACGCTCTTGATAAATCTAATATCAATAATGTATAAGGGCAGGACAAGGGAAAGAACAGGAAGAAAAATAAGAAAGCTGTAGGTACAACATCTCAAAAGAAACAACAAAAGAAATCAGGTGATTTGAAAGATACTAGTTGTTTCTTTTGTGGAGCTGAAGGGCATGGTTTGGCTTGTTTTGAGGCTAACTTATCTTTGATACCAAGACACACATTGTTGATAGATTCTATTGCAACAACTCACATTAGTGTGTATATTCAAAGTTGCTTGAATTGCCGAAAGCTAATGATGGTGAAAGATACATCTATGTTGATGATGGTAAAAAGGTTGAAGTTGAAGCAATTGAAAATTTTAAATTATTACTAAAGACCGGATTTTATTTGAATCTTAATGAAACAATTATTGTTCTGTCGTTTTAAACAGAATTCAATGTCCATTTCTGTTTTGGCCAAGTATGGTTTTAATAAATCATTCATTTAATTTTTTTTTCATGATTCAAAACTAGTTGATTATGGTTCCTTTTTAGATGGTGATAATCTTTATATGTTTGATCCAATTGTTCAATTGATAAATCACTACGATTCAGTGCATGAGGTTTAAAGAGAAGATTAACCAATGAGAATTCGACTACATTATAGCATAAAAGATTGGACTGTATCTTCAAACAAAGAATAGAGAGACTTATGTCAGACAACAAAATTCTCGACCCTTTAGATTTTACAGATTTTGATGTTTTTGTTAACTATATAAAGGGGAAACACACCAGTAAAAAGAGATTTGAGGGCAGTAGGACTTTGCATGTCTCAGAACTCAAACAAATAGATATTTGTAGGCCATTCTGTATGGTTGCTTGGAATGATCAACAATATTTGATGATGTTTATAAATAATTTTTCTAGATAGGGTTGCATATATCTCCTCTATGAATGGTCACAGTCCTTGGATATATTTAAAAAATTTTAATGCTGCAGTTGAGAACCAACTTGGCAAAAGAATCAAAAGCATCAAATCTGACCGCAGTGGTAAATACTACAACAGATATGACGATTCAGAAGAAAAATGTCCATGATTGTTTGCTAAGTTCTTGGAAGAATGTGGTATTGTCCTACAATACACTATGTTGGGTTCACATACTATGAATAATGCTGTTGAAAGACGAAATAGGACACTTAAGGATTTGGTAAGGATACTTTGATCCTATAATAATATGATTGATATACTGAATTAATTATACATACATTTCAGTAATGACTATAAGCTTGAGCTTATACAGTTACTTTTTTGGAAAGCATAATTATAGGGTACACATATAGCCCAAGTGGGAGATTGATGGATCTTTAATCTAGTATTATCATATCCTTAATCTAACGTTAGGCTTATATGTGAATAATTATATATTGCGGACTATCATATAAGGTTAAGCCTAATTATAAGTGATCTATTAAGATCTTCAGTAATTTGGGCTTTAATGTATTTGACACGTATCGTTCTATTCTTTTTGACATCCCATCATTAAAGAGAGAGCACAGAGAAACCTAAAGGATTCTCTAGGAGAACCTGTTATTCTAGAAGGCCAATCACATGACTCTAAAGAGTAATTATGCATTATCAATTTAGGTATACTTTCGCATATTTATTTTTAGATTCTTGGTGATACAATCTTGAATTGTAGGTTGTTGAAATTTAGGAGGAAAAGTATCAAAGAAAAATTTCAAGAATGAATCAAGAACAGAGAACAACTCAGAAGCTATATATGAAAAGCGAACAAGAACGACACTGTTTTGAAGGAAAAACTCACTAACTTTTATTGCTCAAACTAATTACACACAGATTTCCGATCACATAAGAGATTACAAGCTTTTAATCAAAGCCAAAATTATAGAAAATGATGGAGAAATGAGGGAGAAATCACACACACACTAGAGGCTACGCAGCAGCCTCTTATATTGCGATTTCTGGAAATTTTCCATAAGCATTATTAACGGCCATAAAAACTCTGGCCACGTCAGCAAGTTATTTACAAAATCACCTTTAAACTGAATGTGATATGCACTATGGCCCAATAACTCTCTCTCGATTACACTCAAGTCCCCAGATTCATGGTTTGATTTTTCACAATCTCCACCTTGCATATATGATTCAGTTTGACATATCACCAAAGCAACATCTAAAAAACCTTCAACCATCTGCAATTCACTCCTGAATTTAGTTTGAGTTGGGCAAAACACACATTAAGTTCACACAGAACTCAAATTTTGCAGTAGGAAGCACTTTAGTAAGTGCATCAACAGGATTCATATCTGTATGAATCTTGGACACTGCTACAGTCTTCTTCGCAACTTCTTCTCTGATAAATTGCAACTTGACATCGATATGCTTGGTTCTCTCATGGTGAACTGGATTTTTAATCAGTTGAATGGCACTTTGATTGTCACAGAAAACTTCAACTGTTTTCTGGTTCAACCAAAGCTCATTGAGAATTCCTTTAAGCCATATAGCCTCCTTGACTGCCTCTGTGGCTGCAACAAATTCGGCCTCAGTTGAGGATAAGGCTACTACTGGTTGCAAAGATGCTTTCCAGCTTATCATACACATGTTCAACATAAACATGTACCTTGAGATGGACTTCCTTTTGTCCAAATCACCAACAAAGTCAGAGTCTACATACCCCACAATCTCACTTACATCACTGCTTGACTTCCCATATAGCAGACCACATGCAGAAGAGCCCTGAGATACCTCATTATCCATTTAACAGCATCTCAGTCAGTTTTATTTGGACAACTCAGATATCTATTGACAACACTCACTCCATAAGCTATATCGGGTCTTGTGCATATCATTGCATATATTAAGCTCCCCATAGCCTGTGCATATGGCATACCATCCATTTGAACCTTTTCACCCTCTGAATGTTGAATTGCTGATAGTATGAATTGAGGACCAAGAGAGGTTAGAACAAACTTGCTATGGTGCATATCAAACCTTTCTAAGACCTTATTGACATATTTCTCTTGGCTTAGAAACAAAGTACCAGCAGCTCTGTTTCTAGATATCTCCATGCCAAGAATTCTTTTTGCACTACCCAAATCCTTCATTTCAAACTTTCCTTTCAACAGATTCTTCAATCTATCCACCTCGGTTTTGTGTTTACTGGCAATCAACAGATCATCGACATACGAAAGCAAGTATGTAACTCCACCTTGATTTGAGCTACCATAGTAGACACAACTGTCATACTTGCTCCAAAGATAACCTTTAGTCATCATAAACTCATCAAATTTCCTATACCATTGTCTTGGAGATTGTTTAAGTCCATATATTGACTTATGCAGCAAACAAACATGATCCTCCTTTCCCTTGTGTTTAAAATCTTCAGGTTGTCTCATCAATATTTGTTCTTCAAGATTTATATGAAGGAAGGCTGTTTTGACATCCATTTGCTCAAGTTCCAGATCAAGCAAAGCTGTCATAGCTAAGATAATTCTTATAGAACTATGTTTGACAACAGGAGAAAAAATTTCATTAAAATCTATCCATTCTCTCTGTGAATACCCTCTAGCCACAAGTCTTGCTTTATACCTAGAAGGCTCAACATCTGGAAAACCCTCATTCCTCTTAAAGATCCACTTACAACTAATTAGCTTCCTGTTGCCTGGATTTGGCACAAGTGTCCAGGTTTTATTTCTTTGTAGAGAGTCTATCTCTTCTTGCATGGCTACATGCCACTTATCATAATCCTGGCTTTCAATGGCTTCAGCATAGCTTCCAGGTTCCTCAACTGCTATATCATCAGCACTGATTAATGCAAAAGCAATCAAGTCAGTATAACCAAATATGTCTGGAGCTCTGGTTTGCCTTCTAACCCTATCTCTAACCAGTTGATAGTCTTGTACATTAGATTGTTGCCCTGCTGGTGACTCAATGTCTCCTGCTTCAGTATTCTTCTTATCCTCATCATCATCAGTTGCTTCTATTTCATGGTCAGGGAACTCCACCTTAAGTGTGGGAATATCAGCAAGCTTTTCAACATCATTATTAGCATGAACATTAGTATCACCTGCTGTATTTCTCTTAAGTAATACAGCCTCATGAAACACTATATCTCTACTAATAATGCACTTCTTTTGTTCTTCACACCAGACCCTGTACCTTTTAATTCCATCAGGGTATCCAATAAAGATTCCCTTCAAAGCTCTAGCATCAAGTTTACCATGATTGATGTGAACATAAGCAGGACTTCCAAAAATCTTGAGATTTTTATACTTTGCAGGCCTACCTGCGCACATTTCTTCTGGTGTCTGGAAACCAATAGTTGCTGATGGGCTTCTGTTAGCCAAGTAACAGGTTGTACTAATTGCTTCTGCCTAGAAGCTTCTTGGAAGCTTTGCATTGATAAGCAAACATATGGTTTTGTCAACAAGGGTCCTGTTCATCCTTTCTGCTGAGCCATTTTGTGGGGGGGTATGTCTGACAGTTTTATGCCTCAAAATTCCATTCTTTTGACAGAAGTCCTCAAACTCTTTGTTACAGAACTCCAGCCATTACCAGTCCTTAAGGCTTTCAATTTCCTTCCACTTTGATTTTCAACCAAAGCTTTCCAGACCTTAAATTTTCCTAGGGCCTGATCCTTGGATTTCAGAACATAGAGCCACACCTTCCTTGAATAGTCATCAATCAAAGTCATGAAGTATCTACTCCCTAACAAAGATGACACTTGAGCTGGCCTCCATAAATCAGAGTGGACATATTTAGATCTATGAACCCTTTTTGGAAACTTGGCTCTGTGTGCCTTTCCAAAGACATAGTTCTCACAAAAATTAAGGCTACTAATCTTATCCCCACACAATAAACCCTGCCTATCAAGTTCTTGCAGCCCTTTGACATCATATGTCCTAGTCTCAGATGCCAAGTTTTGTTTTATCTACATCAGATTCTGCTATCATTATTGCATTTCCAAGAATAGAGGAACCACCGGTTAACACATACAACCTATTCCTCTTTTCACCTTTCATTACAATATAATCCCCTTTAGTCACTCTCATACAACCATTATCAGACTTAAATGAATATCCAGAATTGTCCAACATGCCTAAAGAGACCAAGTTTCTCTTTAATTCAAGGGCATGTCTAACACTATGTAAAGTTCTAATGACTCCATCAAACATCTATATCTTGACAGATCCTATACCAATAATTTTACATTCATTGTTGTTTCCCATGAGAACTTGACCACCATCGACAGATTCATATTCATAGAAAAATGACTTGCTGGGACAAATGTGAGAAGAACAGCCTAAATCTAACACCCACTGACCTTCTAAATCACCTTTTGAGGCTATCAACAGATCTGCACTCTGATAGCCTTCATCTGTGGAGTCATATAAGGCCACAGCTGCATCACCTGACCTTTCTTGACTGTCATTTTTCTTCTTTTCTGCACAATCCCTGATGTAGTGCCCTTCTTTCCAGCAGTAAAAACACTTTCTCTTCTTTTTCTTCTTGTCTGTAGTATCTTGGTTCTTTCCTTGCCCTTTCTTTGATTCTTGTTTTTCTTATCCTTTTTCTTTTCATTTCTGGCAATCAGCCCTTCACCAATGCTCTCTTCATGCCCATTCTTCTGGATTTCCTTTGAACTTAAAGATGCTTTAACATCTTCCAAGGTCAAAGATTTCTGCCATATAGCATTGTATCCACAAAGCCTTCATAAGACTTGGGTAGTGAGCTCAGCAAGAAAAAGGCTTTATCTTCATCACTGATCTTTACATTCTCAACCCCTTTAAGATCAAGAATGATCTTGTTGAAGGTGTCAATATGATCTTAAATTGTTGCTCCTTCTTTCATTGAGAAGGTATATAATCTTTTCTTCAAGAAAAGTCTTGAGCCAGGGATTTTTTTCATGCACAAAGTTTCCACTTTGTTCCAGATTCCTAAGGTTGTCTTTTCTTAAGAAATCTCTCTCAAAATTGAGTCACTGAGACTCAAGATTAGAGTGATCTGAGCTCTATTTTGGATCTGCTTCCTCTTCTCATCAGGCTTAGAACTTGTAACAGCCTCAAGATCTTCTTCATCTAAGGCAGATTCAAGTCCCTGATGCACAAAGAGAGCCCTCATCTTCATCTTTCATAGTGAAAAGTCACCACCAATGGTGAACTTCTCAATTTTTGGTTTTGGAAGAGACATGGCGAAGATCCACCAAGCTCTCATACTACTTGTTGAAATTTGAGAGTAAATTATCAAAGAAAAATTTCAAGAATGAATCAACAATAGAGAACAACTCAGAAGCTATATATGAAAACCGAACAAGAACGACATTGTTTTGAAGGAAAAACTCACTAACTTTTATTGTTCAAACTAATTACACACATATTGCTGATCACATAAGAGATTACAAGCTTTTAATCAAAGCCAGAATTATAGAAAATGATGGAGAAATCGCACACACACCAGAGGCTACACAACAGCCTCTTATACTGCGATTTCTGGAAATTTTCCAGAAGCATTATTAACGGCCATAACAAACTTTGGCCACGTCAGCTAGTTATTTACAAAATCACCCTTAAACTGAATGCGATATGCACTATGGCCCAATAATGCTCTCTCGATTACACTCAGGTCCCCAGATTTATGGTTTGATTCTTCACTTTGGTAATGATATTCACCAAAGGTTTAATTATGTTCTAAGATATTTTTCTTAGAATTTCTAGATTGGGTTTTTTTGGTGAGTGCATACTACTTTGATTTTAAACCTGGAAATTAAATTATCCCTAACTTTCTTCTGTTATTTTTTTTAGCTTGGTAAAGCTCATAGATGTGATTTCTTTAAACATGGTCGTGTTAAATTTCAGACGGTACTCTCAAAACCCATTTTTATCTTTTTACCCTTATCTTGTGGGATGATGTTGATCTCGTGAAGAGCTTTTTTATCGACGTAGGTAACTTCATTCCTAGTATACTAGATATGTGTGGTTATTTTGATACTACTAGTTGTTATAGCAAAATTGAAAATTAATTATTTTTCATAGCAAAATTAGTTTACGTAAACATTTTCAAATCTGAAAATTATGTTATTTTTATGGCTTTAACATAATATTATGAAACCTTTAAATATGTAATTTATTTTGCTAAATGATTATCTCTTATGAAATTATCTCTAAACTACCATAATGAAATTTGTTTTGCAAGCCTAATTTATTGTTATAATCTTTTATGAGTTTGACAAGAACGTTTTGATCACATATACGATTGAGATCATTTATGATTGTTCGGAGGCCACCTCTTGAGACTATATGGAGCCACCTCTCAAGGGCCAGAGCACTGCGAAGTGCCACATATAGTGCAAAGTGCCATGTACAAGTCATTACAAGAAAAAGTAATTTGAATGTTTTGGCTCGTTGTCCAGAGTTATTTTGATTTTGATTCTGATTGTACAATACTATATATGTATATGTTCTAGACCAGTACTGAGTTTGTATTTTGCGTGTACACACGATATTCTAATTCTGATTCTGTTTATGGCCAGGTCACCCGGAGTATAGGTGACACTATGTGACATGAGCTAACCTTTTATTTTTTGTGTATGTGTTATACGATTTGCTTTCATAATTAACTATGCTTTTGATATTCTGAATTGCTATGAATTTATGTCATCTTATTATAATATCTCGTTTTATGAAATTATGAATCATAATATATGTTTTAATAAAAGAGGGCTTGCAATATTTTATTGGTACTCGATAATCATAGTGTGTTGGGAATGGTTTTACTTACCGAGTTGATGGCTCACCCCTCGTCATTACTTTTTGCAGATTGAGTATCTTGTTGAGGGATGTGCTTGCCATTGGAATTAGAGATTCATTTCTTTTTACTAGTTGAATAAGAGAAGGATAAAATCATGTTTCTTTTAAGTTTATTTATTCTATGAACTTATAATTGAGAAGTTCTGAGACTTTTGTTTTATTTATATCTTCGAGAGAGATTATTTAGTGTTAGACACATGGATTTGTAATATTATTTGATTAAAAATTTGAGGTATTCAATTTTAGATTTTTGTGTAAGGATTTTAATTTGAATGTAACCTCATTCATCGTATGCTCTACAAGTATTAGAATTGGAATATTACATAATAAATCTAAAAATAAAATTAAAATATAAAATCTTACTACGAGTGAAGGTTTATGATGCTACAACATCAATAACTGCTGACACCGATATGTTAAAGTGTTAAAATACTGGTACTCTTTTAATTAATATTAATAACCTAGTATCAGCGAATGTCATTATTCTTCTACCAGTGATGTATACTTAATATTTATGTTTTCGTTCAATTCTTTAAGTTTGTCCTTTACGGTAACTTTAATTACAGTAAGTGATTTAAATTCAGCATATGTTTCCATTGGAGATGTTTTTTCACTGTATTGCATAAAACGATGAAGACCCGTATTCGGCTCACATACAATTTCTATTGTGCTGGATTATATCTAAACAAAATGCGGCCTATACAACATCAATCAAACCCGGCTCCCCCTTGTTTTTAGTCCAGTTTGCGCTATGTTTATTTGATTATAATAATAATAATAATATAAAAAATTTGTTAATAATTTTCAAATATTGTATTGATCAGTGTACCTTGCTCGACCCTCAACTACACTTTTCTCACAATTGACCGTTTGCATGCTGTCGTTAAACTCAGTTCGTAATAAATTTAGTACCAATACAGTCTTCCTCTTTCGAGCTGCGCAATGGTACAAGAATCTCCCGTAACAATTTTTAGTTTACTATAGATCTACCATCAAAGTGTGAAAATCGACATATATCGTTTATTCTTCCTCAGGGATGTCTGAGAATAGGCTAAGAACACCTGGTCTTTTTGATTTTCTATTAAATGAAGTGTCGACCACTTTGACCAAATAAAATTACAATTGTACGCTTTAATTACAACGAGTAATTAATGGAAAATGACATAAATTCTGATAAACTTTATTTAATTTTCTTTTCTTACCCTTTTCTTTCTCTCTCCTCTTTCTAATTAATGTTGTCCGGTCAAAAAATTTCGAAGGACTTCATTTTAATTGATTATATATTTTCACAATCAACCATTTCTTTTTCTGGTCTGGTGAATCGGTTGGATCGAAGGATTATGTTACGGGACGAACCATTTAAAGAAGCTTTGGACTAGTAGGATTATGTTTTAATTGTACTTCTTCCCGCCAAAACAATTACAGGTTGAAGTATTAATTATTTGTGGCTTTTCAATTAGTCGAGCAACAAAATCAAAAAGTGAAAAAGAAAATTACTTAAGGCACAATCCTGTGACTTTTCAGCCTAGCAATCCATGTGATAAACGAATTCTTGGAATTCCTGAAACCCAAGAACCCGTGCTCCTTACTCTTGTTCATGCTAACTAAACAACCCGCACCGACATTCAACACCACATGTGCAATTGACCAAACAGCAATCTCATTCAATTTTGTTGGCTGCAGCTGATTCTCTCTCACAATCTCCTCCCACACCCTTTCCTTACCTTTCATAACTTCCTCCAATCTCACCCTCTCACGACCCTTTTCTTCTCCGAACCCATAATTCTCAATCTCAAACTGCTCAGCCAACACTTTCCATAAATGCTTCCACTTAAAAACATCTCCAGCAATTAAAAGCTTCGTTTCTTGCATTAGGATCCAAGCTTCGTTTCTTGCATTAGGATCCACTGCCGCCCAAATTTCCTGCTCCGCAACCAACTCTACATCCGAAACTTCTTGGAAACCTTCCCAACTATCTCTAGTCCCATGAAATATTAGAGGAGCACCTTCGTATTTACAAATAGCTGCGTACACACAGAGAGTGCCTATGGTATTCATCAAACTATAAGGTGAAAACCCAAATATTCCGCGAGGTCGATGTATGGACCAAGTCAAGCCCTCTCTTTTGTCAACTTCTTCAAACAATATATCTTCCTGAGTATAGTAAAAGAGTGGCATGTTTAGCCGTGGCATATCCTCAGTAAAAGGCGGATCTTGAGATGGTATCTTGCCAATACACTTGAATGGACCCATGTAATGTTTGCCTTCCGTTTGGAGACAGATGTGGCGGACATTAAGCGCATTCGGGATTACAGAACGGAGCACGTTATGGAACATGGCACCGTTGATCTACCAATTCTCTGTTTCAGTAGGACGACTGGCCCACGTCACATAGAAGATGTGGGTGACGTTAGTGAGTTTTGAGAGCTTGGCTTGTGTCTCGTTCTGGTCAGAAACGTCACATTGAATGTATTCTATGGGGTAATCAGCGTTCCAGTTAGGCCTGGGGCATCGGGCAACCCCATAGACCTTCCACGGGCCGCCAAGGGTATCTGACCGGGGCAAAATCTCTGCTAAGCTGTTGCCTACAATTCCTGTCACGCCTATTACAAGTGTCCCATGCTGGTAGTCTTGATGTCGCGCATCTTCTTCCAATTTCTTCTGTGCAAGTGAAAATTAAACAAACATTAATTAAGTATCAACATGTTACATGTCCATAAACGTAACTAGAGAGTTGGTGTTTACCTTAGCAACGCCAACATCACCTGCCCACCACCAGCTCATTTTTTTGGTGAATTTAGAAAATTGACGATAGGTTTGGTTTCTGCTTCTAGTTTTATTTATAGAGAGGAGAAGTCGTTCTGGTGTTCGGAAATACCGTGTGAATAGACTTTTACAATAATTTTAAATGGTTTATATGTAAACATTTAAGTCTATTCACACCGTTGTCAACTCTTTAATCCTGAATTTGAAGTTCACAATAGAAAATTTTTTCGTAAAGAGGAGACTGCTTATAATAAACAATTATACAAGTACTTTCTAGAAGGTAATTAATTATTCAGTTGAAGCTAGGTTACGTTATCATTATTGAAAGAGCAAATATCACAATGAGTTCCGGCTGAAGGCCAAACTTCGTACTATCATTGTCAGTCAATTTGCTTGCTGCAGTTCGTCAAGATCGGTGCCAACTCGAATAAATAAACAAGTAGGCTAGTGTCGGGGACCATTGCAAGAAAGTCAGCCTCATGTTTATTACGGAACACAACATGCATATGTATTCCGTGGAAATATCAAAATTATACTCAAATTGAAAATCTCAGCCATCTACACACGAACGTGGTACAATTGATTATGAAACTTGATGTACGAATAAATGAAGAATTTTTTATTTAAAGTTTCAAGAAATGGATAAAGCTGTTCACCTGAACAAATGGAATTTTTCTTTTTTTTTGTTTCTCATCTCATTAATCCACGTGAAAAAAAATTCTCAACAAATCTACCATCACGAAAAAAATTTTGGCTGTTGTGTAAAATCTGAAAATCATAGAAAAAGTGTATCAATAAAACAATTTTACGTAATTTATACCCACCAATTAATTAGGAAAATATAGTAGATATAACCTTCACGGAATCAACAAGTGGAGATAGAAAGATGAAAAAGTGTCCAAGGCTTCAATTTTATTAGGCTTTGGTGATTGTCTCACCATCTTAGGAAACTAATTGAAAAAAAAATAACAAAATGATGAGATTGAGAGAAGTGAAATTAAGGTTTATGGAATGGATGTGATAAATGAGTACGTTGAATTAATATTAACATTTTCGTTTAATTGTATAAGGTTGACTTCAATTATGGGAATTTAACAATCATGGGCAATTTAACAATATAAATTGTTATTAAAAACTTAGAGCTCAGATTAGTTTTTGAGTTTTTTAAACCCAACAAATTTCTCTCTATACCATTTTAAAAAATAAATTTATCATTTGTTGGGAAAGGGACTCATACAAGCAACTACAAATTAAGAGGAAACAAAACCCTTTCCCTTCTTGTGTGATTAAAATAGGATACCACAAATAAATGGGCAAAAAAATAAACTAACAAAATCCAAAGCAATGAACCAATCACGTGAGACATAGATTTTTGCAGAGAAAACCCAAAATAGGAAAAACCACAAGACTGTAGTTTGATATAATCTTCCACTATATGCATAGGATTACAACACAAAATCTTCTCTAGATAATACTAGATGCTAACAACAAAAAAAATCTCAATATTTTTTAACTTACAATAACAGCCTAATATATATCTCTCTAATAAGTGAGTATCTGAAATAATAGCAGAAGAGAGAATAAAATAAAAATTAAGATCAGTAGGATTGTAGAGAGCAATGCCAGAAACTTACTCTCAAAATTTGGGAGAAAATAAAGTTAAAATTACCTTTCGATCGCATAATTAAAAGTTAAAATCTTGCACCCAAATTGTAATAGCCAGTCACTGTCTTCTTCTCTCTTTCATCTTTTCCACAATTATATGCGGTCTTCTTCTCTCTTTCATCTTTTCAACGATTATATGCGGTAGGGCTCCCGCTTTGTAATATATTCTTTTGGTTAATTTCATCGAAGTCCAAAGTCTAATAATAATTACACATAAAGCAATAGTTTTGGATTATAGGCTTTTGCACCCCAAATGAGATGGACCCAACATCATTAAAGTTTTAAAATTTAAAAATCGTAAATTACCACTCAATAATCACTTACTCTCTCTGCTGCATAATTATATGCTATTCTTTTACTATAGCATTTTACAAATTAAACACTCAATTTCACTCTATTTTGAATTTTATTTTTTAACCTTTCATAGCATATCATGATTTATATTTCATACTTTCTATATACAATTTCTTTTTTAATTTTCATTAGCTTTAGTGTTTGGTAAAAATTAATTTCTTGACATTCATTAATCTTAATGGCTGATAAACATTTGTTGATGTTCATTTTTAAATGGTGGGTTTTACTCCTCTTAGTTAGTAATAATAATTACTTACAACTAAAAGAATATATCTGAATGAATTTATGAGACTTTGTGAAATTGAGAAGAGAAAGATAATAAAGGATTAATTAAGTAATTTTTTCAAAAATTATTTAGATAGTAAAATTCTTAATTAGAAAAAGGGTTTAGAGAAGAAATTGGTGGGTTCATATGGCCTTCTTCTTAGTTTTAAGAGTACTAATATTAATACCCTTTATAATTTCGTAGGTTATGGCTCCTTAAGTATGTTGTATTACGAGTGATCCAAATTCAAATTGATGTTTACGTTTCCACATTAGGATTGAACTGTATTGCATAATCGATGCAAAGGGCACCCTCATGTTTGGCTTACTTGCAACTCCTATTGAGCTAGATTACATCTAAACCTGATGTGGGGAATTTTAATTACCCAAGATCTCGTAACGAAAAATATCAAAAAAATAATTAATAGAACATATAGACGAAGAATAAAATCAATCACGTGACACAAGAATTTTATGAAAAGCTCTTATACCGAAGAAAATCACGCAGCTAAGGATGACAAGGGAAAAATTTACTACGTGAAATATTATTACAATCACTCTAGTATTTTCCTTAAATTCAAAACCACAATAACACTCAATCTCTTAATAGCTCTAATTCATTTCGCATTAGAAATTGTTTACTTGCTTATATTTATATGAACAAGCAAACCCAACATCCTTATATACAGTGATTGTTTCTTATAGTAGAAGTATCATTTCCTAATACAAGTTGTATTCCTCCTTGAATAAGTTAAGTTCCAAGAGAGAAACTACTTATTCCTTGAATAGGAAGCCTCCTAAATAAGAAAATAACCTAGGAAATCTTTATATTGAAAAAAGAGGACAGATTTCCTAATAATCTTTACCTTGACAAATTTTTCAATTAAGTAACAAAACATGATCCACTGTGCATCCGCACAAGCATGTTGTCTCCACCTTCTTTATTCTACCAAAATCACACTCATATAGGGCTTATGAGAATCACTCTATCATCAATAAATTCTTATCCTCTGTTCAGCAACCATAAGTCTCCACAGTAATTCTCCACAGTAAGAATCATCATACTTCAACTCATGTTGATCACCTTGCTAAAAATACACACTCTCATGTTTGGCTTCCTTGCGAGTCCTCAACAATTAACATAAAAATTCCGCCACATACCTTGTACAAATGTTAGACCATGCCTTGTGTACAAATCTTATGGACCTACTAGCAATAACACATCCTCTTGCATGGCACGCCAAAAGAGATAAACCAGTCTCTCATAGAGAAAAGAGACACCCCATTATCTAACATTGTCAATATTTCCATGCACTGATTTAGAGCTACTTACTGAACATGCTCTATTTCAACAATCATAATTAAGGTATCTTGATTGTCTACACACCTCTGAGAGTTTCCACTAGCGGGAACATGATTTATGTCACCTTTGCTTTCATTGTGTAACATAGATTAGAACAACATTTATCCTTGACTTCAATTTGTCTGAAGCCAAAACCTATCCTTCCATCAAACTTTTCTATTTTACCTTTACAAGTTTTGACTCATTGCTAACATATTTGTTCTACATTGCAATCCTAGCTCTGATATCACTTGTTAGAAAATTTTAATCTCACCTAAGGTCTTGCAAGGAAAAAAATATCAAACAAATAACAAACAAAAAATATAAATGAAGAATAAAACTAATCACACAACACAAGAATTTTATATTGAAAACTCTATTGTCAGAGAAAAGCCATGTTACCAAGCAAAATGAACGAAAAATTCATTATATAAAAAATTATTACAACCACTCTCCCGTTTTCCTCATACCCAAAACTCCAATAAGACTAAATCTCTCGATAGACTTACCATTTCTCTCACATTAAAGTTATCTACTTGTCGATTTTAATATAAGCAAGTGAATCCAACCTCCTTATATATAGTGATTATTTCTTGTAAGAGAAGTATTCATTTTCCTTATACAAGTTGTACTCCTCCTTAAATAAGTTAAGTCTCAAAAGGAAAATTACTTGTTCCTTGAGTAGAAATCCTCCTAAATAAGAAAATAACCTAGCTAAGAAATCTCTATTGGAAAAAAAGAGATATATTTCATAACACCTAATGCATTGGTAAAGAATCAACCACAACACTACCATTGCTCACCTTATACCTACCGTCAAAGTTTTGATAGGAATGAATATAAAGGTAAATTTTTCTATACATGCGTTAAAATCAACATAAACAATTTACTACTCTTCCCCAAGAATTATAAGAATAGGCTATGCACAATCTTTTAGATTTTCTACTAAATGTAAGTATTGACCACTTTGACCCAATAAAATTACAATTATACCCCATAATCGGAGGGACCAATTATGAGAAAAAGACATCAATGCCCATAAACTTTATTTTAATTGCATCTGCTCACCCATTTTCTTTCGCTCTCCTTTCTCTAAATAATGCTCTTGAGCTAAAAAATTTTGGATGATTTCATTTTAATCGGTCATATTTTCACAATCAACCTTTTTTTCTTTTTTCCTTTTTCCTTTTCTTGTCCTTTGAACCGATTGGTTAGAAAGGAAATGGTTTCAACAAATCAAATGAACCATTTAAAGAAGCTTTGGACATGGATTAGGCTTTGAACATCAAGAGGTCATAACTTGAAGGCATGCGACTTCGAAATGTAAATGAATGTTTTTTCTGCTCGAAATTCAGTACAGCATTTATTTAACTCATTAACAGTAACAAAGGCAGTAGTTTCTTCTGCTTGAAATGAAACTTTTCATTGATTGAAAAGAAAAGAACAAATAAAAGCTATATTTCTTCTAGCCAAACAATCGTAATTTGAACAATCAATTGAAAATTTTAACTAAGGCACCAAATTCAAAAAAAAAAAAATTACTTGAGGCACAATCCTATGACTTTTAGCCTACTGTAACGTATGCACTTCCTTTTTAATTAAGTGTATTACTTTATCATTCCCCTTTGACCTAAAGTTTTGGAAGCCATTAAATTCATTTCAATTGTTACTGACAAATTTGACGTGACTCTAGGACTCAACATTAATAAATAGATGTGGGTTGTTAGATTTGATAGAGAGTGATAGGGAGAAATGGGGCAAGAGAGAAACAAGGAGAAAAAGAGCTGTCAACCCAACCTGCGAACCCAAAACCAGACCCGTCGCCAGTTGCCAGTTCCAACTGCCCTATCAGCAATGAGAGGTGCTGACTGAATCCTTAGCCAACGTTGGTCATTCCCTAACCATTACAGTCACCGAATAACTACCAGAAGACCACCAGTTGAGAATGTGAAGAGTGCGGCATTGTCACCTCAATTCAGTGTAATTTCACTAGATTTGGGCATGCCACCACTTGGGTTATGTTCCTCACTACACCCTCTTGAATTTCTGACTGTCAACTATCAATGAAATGGTCAATATGCCGTTGATCAGTAGTTGAAGTTCTCGTAGTTGTGGGAGCTCGATCCAGTGTAGTTGCTGCATGTTAGAGTTCACAGCCTCCCTCGTCGGGTGTTAGATATCACCGCTGCCGTCACTGGACTAAGTTTGGTCTAATGTATCTAACCTGACCTTCCTAATCACCGTTAGTTGGCTTCCGGTCATCTTTGACTGTAAGGGCGTTTCGATAATTTTATACTTTGAGCGTAATTTTATACTTTCAAACTTTGTGGATATTTTTGTGATTTCAGAAGTTGAGGATAGTTTGTTAATTTATTATTCTGTGGGTTATAAGGCACTTTGTGATTTCACAATATTTTAATAATTTATGAATGCATGGTTATTTTAGTAATGTTACTAACGCGGGAGTTGCATATTAGATATAGATGTTCGTTTCGAGCTTTATTGTGTAAGGTTAGCTCTATTTCGCATTTACGGAATGTAATTATGTCATTTCTTACATTTAGGAGAACCCTGAGCGAGAATCAATTCACTGATGTGGACCATAGCCAAGTTTGAGGATCATTACTATGACTGGAATATATAAAACCTATTTTTATAGTTTATTATGATTTTAAAGTATAGTATAGCATGTTTGCGAAATAAGTTTTTAATGGCCTAATTTAATGATTTTCTACAAATGGATTTTATTAAGTATTGACATAGTATTATAAAGTGTGGGATTATTGTTTTCCTGTAATGCACGATAATATTTTAAAGAAAAAATATATATTTAAAGTATGTTAATAAAAAAGAAATGAGATTTAAAGTATGATTATATGTTTATGTATATGTTTATTAAAAGTCATTTGTAAAATCATTAAGTAGTACCCTTCACCTCCAGTTACAGTGAAACAGATGAGATGAGAGGCCTTTAGGCCCGTCTGAACACAAGAGTAGGTTTGGGCCGCAAGTTTGGGTGCTTTTGCCTTTTGGAGGTTTATGCATGTAGTATGATGATAATAAAGATTCAGTTACTAAGATACAAATGATATAGGTGATACAGATGAGATGGAGGCTTTTGGGACTTGTCTGATTACACATAGATGCTTTCGGCTATGTGCTTGGGCGTCTTTGTCCTTTGGGGACTACTTTATGCTTGTAGAAATATGATGAGATATATAAGATTTATAAGATGGAACTTCATTTATTTATCAATGGTAACTCCAAGTATGACAATACCAGATAGTATGTTATTGCGCCGCCCATATGAGCTCTGGGTATGACAAGATCATTCCTCTGCGCACTTGTTTAGTGATAGTTTCATATTTATGTATTTTATATAATGATACGATTTCTATGATTATTACATGCCTCTTTATGTATTGTTTTCAATGTCAGTTACTCGATTTAAAGGTTAAATAATTTATTCATGCTTCTTACATATAGTTTGATAACATCATATATAGAAATGATATAATTAGTTCATGGTAAGTTATTTTTCAAAATCCATTATCCACTCATTAAGCTTATTGAGTTTTATACTTACCTATTTTATTATATTCCCCCTTTCCCACATGAGGTTGCAAGTTCAATAGCCAACCAACAACTATAGATATTTTGAATTTTGGCCATATGATGGTGCTACAAGATATAGATGATATTCATTTTGATCATCTAATTTTTTGGATTCTATAATTTTGTTATATTTTTTTGTGACTAAGAATAGCCTAATATATGTTAACATTAGCTATAATATAATCTTTTGATACTTTGCAGATACCTTAGCTAATATTCAGTATTGTAGTTGAAGAGATTGATCAATGAAGTTGGTTGTATATTGATTTATTTTTAAAGTGCTTATTTTGCACATTTGCAGGTTGGAAGTGTTATATTTATAGGGCAGACTCTGCCGAATTTTCGGCACTACTTACTAATTAGATTATTATCATTCCAATCAGATACAGCTAGATAAACTCACCCTTGGGTTCGGGGTAGGTCCTTTCACCTACCAATCTAAGTAAAGAAGGAATTCTTATAATTCTTGAAACCCAAAAAGTCGTGCTTCATACTCTTGTTCATGCTAACCAAATAACACACAGCAACATTCATCATCATATCAGCTTTTGACCAAATGGAAACCTCATTCAATTTTGTTGGCTATAGCTAATTCTCTTGCACAATCTCCTCCCACACACTTTCTTTACCCTTCATAATTTCCACCAACCTCACTCTCTTAGTGAACTTTTCTTATTTGAAATTTCAAATCCATAGTCCATAATCTCAAATGGCTCAGCAAACACTTTCCATAAATGCTTCCACTTAAAAACATTGTTGTTGGTGCAATTAAAATCTTCATTCTTTGCATTTGGATCAACAGCCACCTAAATTTGTTGCCTCACAATCAAAACTGCATTTGAATATTATGAGAAGCCTTCCTATATTTCTTTGGCCCTATGAAATAATAAAGGAACACTTCGTGTTTGCAAATAGCCGTATACACGCAAAGACTACCTATAATATTCATCAATGTCTAATGTGAAAACCTAGTTACTCCAAAAGGTCAATGTATAAACCAAGTCAAGCCTTCTCTTTTTTCAACTTTTTCAAATAATATATCTCATTAAGTATAGGAAAAAAGTGGTATCTTTAACCTTGGTAAATCCTCAGTAAAAAGAGGATCGTGAGACATAATTTTTACCTCCCATTGGAGACAGATGTAGCAGAGATACGGTGCGTTTGGGATTATAGAACAAAGCACATTAAAAAACATGGTGCCGCTGATCTGGCTATTCTCGACTTCAATTGGATGACTGGCCTACATCACATGGAAGATACGGATTGTGTGTCGCCCTGGTTTTATACATTCATTGGATGTAAAACTAATCATACAATACAAAACTTTACGTGGAAAAATCCTATACTAGAGAAAATACTGTGCAAAGGACGATGAGAGGAAAATTCAGTATGTGAAAAGTTGTTACAATCACTCTAGTATTTTTCTTAAACCCATAACCCTAATAATATTCAATCTCTCAGTAGTCCTACTACTTCTCTTACATTTGAAACTATCTACTTGCTTATTTTTATATGAACAAGCAAACCAACATCATTTTATATAGTGGTTATTTCTTATAAGAGAACTATTCTTTTCTTTATACAAGTTGCATTCCTTCTTGAATAAGTTAAGTCTCAAAGAAAAAATTACTTATTCCTTAAATAGAAATCCTCCTAAATAAGAAAATAACCTAGGAATTCCTTATTGGAAAAAGGAGACATATTTCCTAACAATCTACACTTGGCAAGTTTTTCAATTAAGTGACAAAACATAATTTATCATTTATCTTAATTAACACTAGAAAATCTACTTTTAGCAAAGGTTGAATTTGTCATTTTTCACTTAATTCATTAATAACACTAACAATTTCATCACATTTACAAATTCCTAACCCGTTTTTGTAATTTTCTATTTTTATTTGTTTTTTAATATGATTTTTGTGTTTTGTAGAAAAATCTCCAAATTCATGGTGCTTGGATCGGAAAAACAAACGTGAAACTTAGATTTTGGAGACTCAGAAGCCTTTGAAAGAGTTGTTGGTTCTTCAATCGAACATTATTTCTTTAAGGCTGAGATTGTGCCATGTGTCTAAGCTCACATGCACCTCCTTGCACTATATTTGACACTCATCAATTCAATAGTTCAACCACCTTGACAAAAGATTGAATTACACATCCAATTTTCTTTCTCTCCTCTCTCTAAATTATGCTCTGTAGTTAAAAAATTTTGGATGATTTCATTTTAATCGGTTATATTTTCACGATCAAATTTTTCTTTCCCTTTCTCCTTTTTTGGTCCTTTGAATTGGCTGGCTGGAAAGGAAGTGAATTGGCTGGCTGGAAAGGAAGTGGTTTCAACCAACGAATTTAAAGAAGCTTAGGACTAAGATTAGGCTTTGAACATTGAGTGGTCATATCTTGAAGGCAGTAATTCTTTGTTTGTTTCCCGTGAAGGGGAAGGCATGTAATTCAAAAATCCAAATGAATATTTTTTAAGCTCAAAATTCAGTAAAAGTAATTATTTAATTCATTAACAGTAACAAAAGGCAGCATTTTTTTTTTTTTTTGCTTGAAATGAAACTTTTCACTAATTGGAAAGCAAAGAATAAAAAAAATGCTGTATTTCTTCCACCCAAACAATCAAAAATTGAACTATTAATTGAAAGTTTGAACTAAGGCACCAAATTCTCAAAGACAAAAAAAAGAATACTTAAGGCACAATGTTGTAACTTTTTAGCCGACCAATCCAAGCAACGAAGGAATTCTTAGAATTTCTATAACCCAGGAACCCGTGCTCCTTACTCTTTGTTCATGCTAACTAAATAACCCACACCAACATTTATCTGTTGGATTTTTTAATCTAATATTGTTGGATTCTTAATCCAACAAGGCTTATATGTGAATAATTATGCATTGCAGCTGTCATATTAGGGTAAGCCCAATTAAAAGTGATCAATTAAAGTTTTCAATAATTTGACCTCTAATGCATCAAATAAGGTGTGACCCTTTAATTTGTAGAGACTTAAAGGATAATTTCTATTTCTATGATGGGCTAAAATAGGAATACCTAAAGACAACAGGAAAAGTTGTCTATATAAGTGGTCATGGTCCTAAGATCACATATATCATTCTATTCTCTACTGACATCCCATCATCAGAGAGAGAGCAGTAAAAAACTTAAAGGATTCTCTAGGAGAACGGTAGATCTAGAAGGCCAACAACACTACTTTAGAGAGCAATTCAGCACTATAGATTTAAGTACGCTTCCGCATAAATTGTTATGATCCTTGGTGATACAACATGAATGTTCCTGGATTATAGGATATGGTTTTCACAAAAGAATTTCCTATTATAACAAGTGGTATCAGACCTTCTTCATGTTGAATCATTAATAATCACATTTATTTTCTATTACTAATTAAATTTTTGGGTTTTCCTCGAATCTAGTATCATTAAATTTGAGAGAAATTGTGGCTGCTTTTTTGTTTTTAAGGATTAATAATAACAAATTCATTTTTTAAAGCATCACAACCGGCGGTAGCCTAGCCACCACCAGCGTTCAGGCAAGGCATGGCCGTTGGGCCACGCCATTAAGGTGGCTGTGGCTGGTCGGTTTAGAAACAAAAAAAGGGAAAAAGAAAATGTGTGGCCCTTTCTTGTAGGGAAAGGTTGGGCCATTTAGCCGCACCACCAGGTAAGCCGTGGCCTTGTGGCTATGTCAAATTTGGTTGCCGCTCGAAGAAGAAGAAACCAAAGAAAAAAAAGATTAGGGTTTTTGAGTTGGGTTGGTTCAGGATCTAGTTCGGCTCAACCTGAACTGGTCCAGCCTTGAACTAGTCAACAATCAACATCGACCGTTGACTGGATTTTGACCCGAATTTTTTTATTTTTTGGTAATTTTAGTGCAATTTTAATTCAAATATTAGTACGTTTATAAATATTTTGGTATAAAATTAATTAAAGCAATATATTGTCAAAGTGACTCTCTTATGAAATTAATTTATTTTGGAATACAAATGGTTCTATATATATAATTTCTGTAAATATCGATCGGCCCAAAGGAATGTCCATATTTAATGTGTATCTGTAGTATAAATAACGTAATGATCATTTGGTTTTACATTTGTTTGGACTACTACACCAAGAATATCACTTACAATTTAATATTTTGTCCAAAGATGAAATATTAATAGAGTGTCCAGTATCTTGAGATGGGTTTACCTTTTTCTGAATTTATTTTTGTTTTAAGACTAATATGAGCTTGTTTGTTTTGGTTGTTGTTCTTTGTTTAGTTATGTCTGCTGTTAATATTACTACCAACATCAATTCTATTCCTATGCTAAATGGCTCTAACTTCAAATCATGGCAAGAACCTTTTAATAGTTCTTGCAGTCATAAATCTTGATCTGACCTTACGTAAGGGTTGATTTCTCCCACCTCTTACAGATGAGAGTACTTTTGGATAATAAAAGGGAAATAGAAAGTGAAGAGATCAAATTGCATGTGTGTCATGATCATGAAGAAGGTCTTTTTGGAAGCATTCAAAGGCATCAATGGCCTGAAAAAACTAACTATGGCTAAGGTAGTTCCTTGCACAGATTGAATAGAAGTTTGTCAAGAACAAAAGGCTGAAATTGGTATGGCTCTTGACAAGCCTAATTTCAATGAGGTATATGGGTAAAGGCAATATCAGGGAGTACATCTAAGAGCACTTAAACTTGAACTTTGCTAGTGCATCTGGTTTTAATATCCTTACAACACATTTTAACCAGTTTAAGGTGAGCTATAATTGTAAAAAAAAGACCTAGTCTTTGAATGAACTCATATCATATTGTGTTTTAAGAAGAGGATAGGCTTCAAGAAAGATAAGCTGAAAGTGTTCACCTAGCCTCTACCTTTAAGGGCAAGAATAAGAAAAAGGATAAGGAAGTTGTAGATACAACACCTCAAAAGAAACAACAGAAGAAACTAGATAATCCGGAGGTACTAGATGTTTCTTCCTATGGGGGCTAAAGGGCACAAAAAGAATAATTGCACCAATTAATCATGTATGGCATGCTAAGAAAGGTATGCTTCTTAGTTTCTTTGTTCTGAGGTTAATTTAACTTCAGTACCTAGACACATGTGGTAGACAAATTCTGGTGTAACCACGTCCACATCAGTCTATGCAGGGTTACTTGAGTTGCTGAAAACGCAGTGATTAGTGAAAGATACAACTATGTAAAGAGATTAGCAAGACTATTAAAGTTGTAGCAATTAGAAATTTTAAATTATTGTTAAAGATTGGATTTTATTTGGATCTTGATGAAACACTTATTGTTACGTCCTTTTAAAGGAATTTGATTTCCATTTCGACTTTGGACAGATCTAGGTCTTTCTTGTTCATTTGGGAATGGAAACTTTAGTTTGTTTCATTATTCAAAATTCGTTAGTTCTGGTTCTTTGTTAAGCGGTGATAATCTTTATATACTTGATATGATTTCTTCATTTAATGAGTCCCTGCAATTAAGTACACAAGGTTTAAAGAGAAAATTAACCAATGAGAATTCAGCTGCGTTATGGCACAATAGATTGGGTCATATCTCTAGACGAAGAATAAGAGACTTATACTAGATGAAATTCTCGACCCCTTAGATTTCACAGATTTTGATATCTATGTTAACTGTATCATAGGGAAACAAACAGTAAAAAGAGATTTGAAGCCAACAGACTTTGGATGTTTTGAACTCATACATACAGATATTTGTGGGCTATTCCCTGTGGCTGCTTGGAATGGTCAATAATATTTTATCATGTTCATAAATAATTTTCTAGATATG